>JAQGAO010001970.1:0-21636 GCA_034697705.1 Ommatoiulus sabulosus | reverse complement strand
GTTCTTTACTTTTCCACACCCGGATAAACCTGGCGCCACCTCGCGGGCTAACAAGTGCTAATTGAAAACGCATTAGCACTTGTTAGCCCGCTGGGTGGCGCCAGTGTTCGGTAAGTAAATTTCTTAATTTAAAAGTCTCAATGTCCTACCATGCACCCTTTATGCTTAAAAATTTATAATTTATAGAAATTCGAAAAAGGGACATACATGCAATAACTTTAGATTACTATGTACAATTTATTCATTTCTGAGAGCCTTGTTCAGCACAATTTTCTCGATTTCACGCTTGGAATTCTTACATTTGGGTATGTTTGACTTCAGAAGTACGTTTTCAGAACAATCAATAATAATACCGTTAAAAATGTCCGGAAAAAAACTGTATTACGAGTGGTATTATTGCTCAAATTTGCACTTTTTTCGACCATATATCACTCATGAGTGCAATGACCCACCACCATTGATTCCAAAGTGTGATAAATTCAATAGGACACTTACACGTGTATACTGTATATAAAAATGATAACAATAACAAAAATTCTTCACCTTTTAGCTATACACCGCCTTTATAAATCAAAATATTGATTCGTAAATCATAACAGCGGGCTTTTCAATTGAGTCTCACCAACAAGAAATGTGCGTGCTAGAATAATGCAGTTGAAAGCAGTTACATGTATGTTGAAAAACATGCCCCCACCATTACATTAGAAAGGTGCTACTGCAACATTGATTCAGAGATAATTAATTATTAGGACTTCTGTATTAAAATAAAGTCGACCTACATATGAATAAAATTACGGGTAAAGTTTTTACATAACTAACATTCATATAGGGTACTCGAAAAGTCTCCTCCATACATTTGCGTGAATTGAAACATGTCCCGTTTTTTAGATGATTTTTTTTTCTAGAAAATGCTCAAACGAGTTTTTTTTTCTCAAAAATTATTAAAACATCTCTACTGATTGCCAATAAATTTTGGATTTTTCATAATAGTTTTCACGATGAAAACCACTTCTTGCATAATGCAGTGGGCGAAATTAGAGTCTTGCACGAAACCTACCGAACACGACTGAAGCAAACAGTAAATTGGCCAATTATAATCTTGCACACAGTACTGTATAAATAGGCCTACAGTAGTAAATTTGCGTGATAAAATCTTCATGATAATGGCCAATTAACGGTTAATTGTCGGAATCGGCTATCATCGATCATCTTTTTGAATTTCTCGCAAAAATAGATAAATTCATGAAGATCGGTTATTATAGACTGTTTTGTTGATAGAACAGCATTATTTTCTTAAAAAAGTCATAGTTTACTATTTACATCAACGGTTGTCAATTTTATTTAACTTACTTTTTTAGCCTACTTAAACGGTTTTTTTTTGCTTTTAAGCTACATTTCATAATATTAAGTATAGTTAAACGTACAATTTGTATAGTTTGGAATGTTAACCTCAAAAATACTTGAAATCGCTAACTTTTTTTACGAATCAATTAACTTTAGATAAATGTTTGTTTATTGCTAGTATTTTTATAACAACATGCATTCATCCAAAGTGTTTGAATTTAAGCGACACTTTTGTATTTCAAAAGCATGCATTGCGGCGAATTATCCGTTACCTTTTTTTTAAAGGTAAGAAATTCATTTGTAAATAGATAAGAATACTCAGATTTGATAGATAAAATATATATATAAAACATTGGGAATTATCTACATCCCGAAACACAAGTTCTATGAAGGCATGTTTATGAATATAAATCATTTGACATGCTTAGAGGTTAGTAGTGTCAGATTAAGCGTTTCGTATCATTTTGAAGGTCTGCATTTTTTTGCTGGGAAATTCGAATGCTAAGAACATCACTGAAGCTCATTTTCGATAAGAAATGTATTTCATATTAAAAAATATATTGTATAAATAGTAGCGCAATAGTTTCAGTTTCCAAAAAAAATTCGAAATGTTTCAAAATAGTGAATCATTTCTTAAACATAATATTTCATCATATCTTTTCAACGATGGATTTTCAAAGTGGGCATCTGAAGTTACGATTCAATATTAAAATAAAAATCAATTTTGGATATTTGTTGGTCGAATAAGTACTATATTCCACAAATCATTCTGCATGCAGTTCCTAATTTTAATTGATAAAAACGCAATTCTTACCTTAGTCTATGGCACTGCAGAAATCTCGACTGAGACAACCTTCCAACCCGGCAAAAAATATATATTTTAAATCAAATGTACCAAAAACTGTCCGAGCCACTCGCTATCTGGTATAAGTCCAATGCATACGACAAAGTTTTCCGATGTTAATCAACTTTGCATCCACCTTGTATACGAGTCCTTAATCGCGTGCACGCGTGTGTTTCAGTAGTCGAGGTCATTAAAATATGAAATGAAATGTCCGAAACGCTGGACATTTATTGTTCGGTCGTCTCCATGACAATGACGTCGTGAAGCAGCTCCCGATTGGCTACCACGTTTGTACCCATTCCTAGGGGCGATAGGGTTACTCTACGGCCTAATGGAAAACGCAATAAAATGGTTCAATCTGGAATGTTGACAAAGAAACACGGTAGAAGAAAATCGCAGGATATGTCCTGGATTATTTAATCATTGACAGTTGGGTGGGATTACATCCTCCCATTCAACTATCAATGGGTTCCAGCTTTCTAGAGCGGAAAAACGGCCAACTGACCAGCCCTCCCTTACCTAACGTCTTCCAATTTCTCCTTCGCTCTTGCAGGTTTGCTATAATTTCGATCCGATAGGATAACTTTGAATTCGAAGAGCTATCAGATGCGCTATTGCCATTTCACTTTCAGAATTATACTCCTGTCATGAGTTAACGGTCAGGAATGCCAGTTATTTATGCCGGGGCAATTTTTGAAACGTCTCGCGTGAGAATTGGGAAGGGCGGGATAGAATGACGTACGCTTCTAATTTGCATTTGGGAATAATTTTGCAATAATAAACCAGGCCTTCTGTGGACACTGATTGACACTGGCCTCATCCGCGCCAAAACAAACATTTCATGGGATGCTAATCAAAGTAAACACCAGCAATGTGAAAACACTAGAAGACATCCAGATGTGAGAAAAGTGTGAACCAATCTGTTTTTTGTAGAAAAAACATATATTCTATTCTTTACCCTACAGTTAGTAAATACCATAAAAAGTAAGCCAACTTTATAAAAATACAAAATGGTTATTTTTCAATGGAACTTTATGGAAATTTGTACATGTGTACTTAAATATAAAAAAATTCCCTATTTCAATTTGCTTTCAAAGTTAGCACCTTTCGCGGAATTGTCGTTTGTTGTTTGATTTTGAACGCCAAAATTAGTCGAAAGACAAATTCGAATGATTATGTCATTAAAAAAGAATGTGAACGACAATATTTGTACAAATTTTCATTCGAATCAAGTTAGACTAAGCAGTCTAGTTATGATGGACTATAGATTTTGAATGGGACGGGAATTTAAGGAAGACGGGAATGGCCGCTATCCGACACGCGAATCGATTCAAATGCCATCAAATGCAAGATTCAGCCACCTTTTAAGACCTATCTAGTCATGATAGGTATACATTGTAATAATATTAAAAAGTTTTGATTTTTCCTATAGAATTGGAAACTAATGATATCTTCAAGTGGTCGGAGAAGCTCCCAATATTATTATTTTGTCACCACCAAAGTATTTCATTTTATCATCATCCAGCACTTACTGTTTGATATTACAGTAAAGTGGAAAATGTCGATGATTTAAAAAAAATTAATAATTCAAAAAGTGTTTGATTTCGATGAAAATAAAGAATTTGGCAGTAACATTATACAACCTCTCAATGTTATTTGCTGGAAGTTGAGGTAATGAATTTTCTTTCTTGCATGTCCAATTTGGGCATCATTTCAATCGAAAATAATACTATTTTATATTAACAAACAGAAGTAATTTTTAAATAAAAAACTGAATTCGTGGAAGAATTATTAAAAGAATGAAAGTATAGTGTTAAATATATCGCATTCCGAGCATATATATTTAAAAACAAACAGATACATAAATGCCCAGTTTTGATATAATGATCAATTTGGAATATTCAAAGGGATAGAAAACATCCAACCAATATAGAAGATTGTATCAGTGCACTTTCATTTTTCAGCATATATCGGAAACTGCAGTTGCTTTTTCAGCGTTTGATTTTCATAAATGTAATAACATGTGGAAGTACTTCATTAAATTTGAAGTATTTATGACATATTAAAGGAGTTATGCAGAACCCAATAGCAAAGAATGCATACATGTATACTGCAATTTGTAACAATGTACATTATTCAAAGCAGATTTACAAAAAGAATGTAAAATAAATGAAAAATGTCAACAACGACAGCAAGTATTCGAACGAGCTGAAAATAAAATGACTGGACTTGATTTATAATCAATGCCGCGTAAACTAAGAAACGCCAGCACGCATAACCTTTAAATTTAACCACTAGCGATTGCGTGCACGAAAACAACGAATTTTTAAGCCAAAAATCTAAACGGAACAAGGGCTGTAATTGACTTCATGTCTACGGTCACAATAATAACTAGTATTATGCCAATAAGAGATAACTTTCCCATCTATTTTTGGAAAAAGAAAACTGGGTAAACCATCCCGTCTTTGCCACGATAATGACTGGCTTTCTCCGAACTATTATTTGAATCTGGCACGGTGACTATACGCGACCACCGTTTATTCAAAAGCATTTATTGTCCGATTCATTTCACTAATAATTAATTCAATTCCCAGAAAATGTCACATTGTTCGAAGAAGATGAAAAATAGCACTTGGGGACGAAAACACCCGATTTGTCCTCATTCTTGCCGAGTATCATAATAATCAGTGCGCGATAAACGAAGCGCCATAAATCTAAAAGCGCGCTAATTAAGTATTAATGGCAAATGCTCTCCCGTGCTTCAACCAGGCCAGACGTTTTAACGATAACGGATTGATTCGACGAAACAAATGCCGCGGTATTTATTTTATGATTGCTTGCGGAGATAGGCAATGTCCACAACTAGCACAAACTGAAAGTAAACTTCAATTTCCTATTGTACTCTTAGCCGTGTCACGTGACCAACGATAGCACTTGCGCGCATTCGAATCGCTGCTGATAGTTCTCGCCTTAGAAATTAAAAACTCAAGTGTTTTGTTTCATTAAGTTTTCTAAATAAACAAATTAGATGCTATACAGTGTTTGTCGATTTTAGGTTCTATATAGACAGTTTAAATAGTTACTTTTAAAATTATCGTTTTTTTAAGTTTAGTTTGGTCATAAAGCAATTACCTAGGACCCTTTTGTTTGTTGGTGATTGGTCCGTTATAAATGAGACAATGCCTCAGACAAAAAACGTACGTAAATGCTCCGATACCAAAATTAACTTATTTTAGCAGTTCGTACAAATTATTCCTTTAAAATTGTGTTTCAAATATATACTTGTATATTTTAAAAAGGAAATAAGGTAACTGCATGCAGAAAAAAAAAACTACGAACAATATATTCTCACCCAAGGCCTCGAATTTTAATTTAATTAAAATGTTAGGGATAATCATATTCTATTTATAATTTCTTTGTAAATGACTCGTTTTTAATATTAAATTCAATTTTGATCATAAAATATATCCTTTGTTAAAAATGTCGGTGAAAAAAACCGTTGCAGTTTAAAAATATGAACTTTTATAAAACATATAAACAATTAAATTTATTATTTTATTTTTTTGTGTGCAAAATTTGTGTAAAAATAAAAACTTTGAAAATGCACGATTTCGCATCTTTTTCAGAAACCAAATTTTTGTTTTGAAATTAATCCGTTGTTAACGAGGAAGCGACTCCTGACCTCGCACCAATAATGACGTCAAACTTTCCAACCAATGATGAATTGTATTACAGGTGGATGTACTTAATAATAAGAGAGACTCCCTATTTTTCATGGGGTCAAACCTATTATATAAAACTTCATCATTGCTGCCGCTAATTGTAAACGCGAATCAGGGTCGGCAATTGTGAATTTCAATTACATCATAAATCGAAAGTATATTGTTTTTCTATTCACTTCCTCTCGATCGAGCCATATTCCATGTGAACCCGATTCGATTGTTATCAGCCGTGAAATTGCTTTTTACGCAATAGGTGCTCCACCCATTCTTTCAATTCAACTTTTAATGCTAACGATCGAGGAGGACATATTGCTCCCACTTAGAGAGACAGAGAGAGTATAATCAATTAAAAACAATCCAATCTGATAATTCACGGTTGATGAACACCACTGTCTATTTATAATCTTCGTTCTTAGAAACGTGATCAAAAAAACACCAGCTTTCGTTTTTAATTGAATACGTAAATCGTGCATGTAAGCAGATGCATTGAGAATATAGGTCGGAAAGAATGGTAGTGAGAAAAATCAAATCAAATAGACCTTTATGACCGCCAGGTGGCACCATGGTGTGGATGTTCACCAAGTGCAATATTTATTTCATTTAGTTTTCTACATGAATAAACGGGCACGTTAGGCTATTTAATATTGAATCAATTTACCTATGTCATATATGCCCGAGGTCTACCTATCCTAGCGGTATAGGTGTAAGATTCCGTGGGTCCGTTTCAGGATATGGGGGCGATATTCCCCTTTCCAAACGATTTGGAAAAGATAAATTAAATTTTGCTTGGGTGGGGCCAATATTTAGAGGTATTCGAATGCCTTATACACCGTGAAACATTGTTAGGCAAAAATTAGCTGAAATTTAGTTTCAAATAATTTTTGCCCAATAGTGCCGTGAATATCTATAAACATGTATATATATAAAGAAGAGATGTACTAGTTATGTTTGTTTGTTTGATTATTTGTATGTATGTATTATACGGAGCCCCGGAAGATTTTTTTTTGTTTTGTACGCGTTTTGCGTCATCGCGTACAAAACGAAAAAAAAAGAATAACCTTCCGATACGGACACAGTATACGTAATATAAGTAGGTTCACTACATGTCGGCGCTTTGATGTTTTCATGGCAAAACACTGCAGCGCCGCCCTTGGCGTAGACATATCAACTCGCCCTCAGACACGCCCTGCGCTTGTAAACGCTGTTGTTCATCGAAGTGATATGTCTACGCCAACATAACGGCGCTGCAGTTTTTTTTTGCCATGAAAAAAAGTGGCGAGTGAACCTACTTTGGCGGATAGGCCTACTGTGCTATGGGGCTCCGTATGTTTGTGGTTTTTGCTGCTTGCTTTGGTATGGCCGCATGAAATACAGAGGAGACGGAATTTTGGAATAACATTAAATACAGATTGAGGAGACGGAATTTTGGACTAAGTATGGTAGTAATTTGTAGTGCTCCATTACCCGGGCAAAGCCCGGGCTTCCCAGCTAGTTACTTCTAAAAAATAAAAATGACTTGACCATTAGAAGAGGAAATCACTCGTCCAATTCAAGATGGCGATAATTTGGTGCGCTTCTTGGGTTTCTTCATTCTCTAACAAACCTGAGCTGGACAATTGGGCACAGTCCCATGCTTTTTCAGCACGCAAACAAGCCTAGGAAATTTCTTTCAAATGTGAATGACATCTATAAATTAGTCACGCAACCTTACTGACTGACAGACCGTGGAAATGTTGGAATTCGAAACCGAAAGTTCGGCTATTTTTATTTGTTCTAATGAAATTCACAAGCTGACCAAACTGAAATGTTATTCTGGAAATAATCTCGTTTTGCCCGAATAACTACTGCAAGGAAGAAGTCCTCGTAAACCAAAAATGGTGCTGTTTTTCCCTAAGCTAAATTCTACAGTAGTGATTATCCAATACAATTATTGTTAACAATGTCAGAGTTTTCCGAAATCATATTTTGATTATCCAATACAATTATTGTTAACAATCTCAGAGTTTTCCGAAATCATATTTTGATGCCGTACCCTATTTCCATTCCACCCGTTGCCATCAAATTGTGTCCAGTAACAAAAGAAGCGTCTCTTACCAAAAACAAGCAAGCTTTGGCCATTTCTTCTGCTTTCCCTAAGCGTGGAATTAACTAAATTGGAATATAATAATATAAACGTCATACTGTGCGGTTTTTAATTTTTACATCGTATAGATTTAATGAACATTTCGTACCGATGTTTGACACAATGTTGAGACTACGTCTTGTGGATCTTCGGATGTGGAACTAACAAAAGATCTTAGCAACGGGGTATCGATATTTCCCGGCGAAACACTATAACATGAACAGGAAATAATAAAACCTTTTTCAAATTCCATTTCGTGACATAACTCAAAAAGCGTCAATTTCCGTTTTGCAATAAAAACGACATATCTAAGGTTACCATATACAGTATTTTTAGTTTCGGCTAAATGCCAGTACTGCACCTTTACATATCCCTATGTATTACAATGCATTAATTGTCATTCATAAAACTTGCTTTATCTAAACAAATATTTGAATTGTGTCACTTTTGAACTGGGTGGGGGGTGCGATATGTGTAACCTACAGTAGTTCAACGCACATGCATCTGTTGTAATATGCATCATGCCTTCGAGCGCATACAGCAATTACGTTATAATAAATGTCGTGGTATTTTCAAACAGTTTTAACTTTCAGAAATAGGATCTTTCTGGAACTAGTTTTATTTCATTATTTCTAGACTTTAAAAAGACGCTTTTCATGACTAATCAGCGGCATTAAGAACAGGGAAATATAATTATTCTCACCAATTTACCCTCACACCATGTTGCGCCTCATCAATGGCCATTGCTTGGGTCATTCCGATGACCCCTGCTTTAGTGGCCACGTACGTCACTGCTTCTCTCTGACCAATGACACCCACAATACTGCTTATATTGACGATTGAGCCCTTTGTCTTTCTTATGTGTGGCAGTGCATACTGTTATAAAATACACGTATAATGAAGAAAAAAATTCATTAATTGAATTCTTATCGATGAAAAAATTGTTCACAATTTCATGCAATGATGTATTTTGTTAATTCCTATACATGATTTTAAACTGGAAACTTATTTAGCATCTGAGGCTCTACTATGCTCTACTTGTACATGAGTACAATTTTGGGAACTGCGTTATAAACAGGATACAGGACAATTCACACAATAATATTACGGAAATAGGAATATATACAACTGGAATTTTTTGCAAACGTAAACAGTGCAAATTAAGATTTACAAAAGCAAGTAAATTTAAATTAAATTTTAAAATCTTTGTTTTGCACATTTTTTCAAAATAAAATGTACGCAAAGCTTCTGTCAAAGATTCATCCATTCATTTACCTTACACGTCATGAAAGTGCCAAGAACATTCAAATTAAAAAGTTGGCTGAATTCTTCAGACGTAAACCCATCAATTGGTGTCGGAGGTGGATCTATCATCGAAATATTTCACGAATTAGCAATAAAGTTAATTATTTTACACGGTATAGTAATATCGGGATGCAACACATTTTAATGTAATCGGCAATTGAAGGGGTGCTAAGATATTCAGTTGAGAAAACTGAACTGCGAAACTTTATAAAAGATTCTGACAAAAAAAAAACTGCTGCGAGATCATCCTCGATGTTTTTCCGAAGCTTACCTCGCGGAAATGTAACCCGAAAATGCGAATAAAAAAGGTGGTCAAAGTAACCACTTTATATTTCAACACTGTCCAAATTAACGTCTTTCATTTGCAAATGGTTTAAACGTGTAAAATATGTTTCAACATATTTATTAACTTGTATTGGACTGGACTTTTTCTGGAAGGGTTATCAATTGCTTTTGTTAAGATAAAAATCCATTAAGCTCCATGTTCTTTCGATAGGTTAAAATTCCGCTTAGTAAGGAAAACTGACTTTAATTACAGATTTCATTAACGAGCATTTAATGCAACCCGACATTATATTAACAACTTAATGTTCAATAAAAATCATACGCCATCCAGCACAATTAATCAAGTAATCAATTCGCCCAAACGTCCTTATCGTTTCTTCGATTAAAGCCTAATAAAATCAATAGAAACATTGTCACACATTATGTCAAAGAAATTGATCGTGAACAACTTTACGAAACGGGAATTCCAAAATTTACAAACAGACATGCCTACAGATGGCGCTATACATCGCCCAAATTAAAGTAGGCGACTTCACGTTCGTGGTGTCAATTTCAATTCAATCCTTTTCACTCCAGTCAGTACACATAGAACATTTGGCAGGGGGGATCATTATACAAAATAAGTCAGACTAAGCAGTCTAGTCTTGATGGACCCCAACATCACATTTTATTTATATTTCCCGTATTAATGGGGTGGGATAGGAAGATGGCCAAGGCCGATATAGGAACTATCTCAGCATTCGCCTGGAGGAATTGTGGGAAACCATGAAAAACCACAGTCGAGGATAGCCGACCCGGGAATCGAACCTGGGTTTACCGAATGTAAGACGAAAATGTTAACCTTTAAGCCACCTTATGCTGTATTCACAACCAAGCAATTGAAGACAAAAACGGTCGTCACTCATGCACAGATCAAATTGGCTAAAAATGCCATACGTCATTTCTACGTCACCTCTAAGGCATTTCGTCGTTTGATTCGTGAATTTTTGGTGTCTTGCATGAAAAATGGCGGGTTTAGACTAGAACTTAACACAAATACAGTTATCGCTTTTAAAACTCATTATACTTCCATTAATGTACATAAAAGTTGCTCAAAAGTTGCTACACGACAGGGGTGTATAGCGACACGTCGTTTTGAACAGATCCATTGTGAACTATTCAACTACAACACTTGCTTGGTTGTGAATACAGCATTACTCGGTAAGGTGTCATAGGTAAGTTCATCAACTGATATATGACTAATTTCAGTTACAACAGATTCTCATCATTAAAAGTAACTCACTATCACTTCCGCCTCACGAGTGACGTCACAAGCCACAAAAGCGCACTTCCCATTGCGATAGAGCGCATTTACTTCTTCCTCCAACTTTTTACCTTCACCTTCGTTCGCTTCGTTGCAAAACGACAAAAAAATGAAGCATTAGCAAAAAAAAAAATAATAATAATAAAAAAGAACACAGTCTCATTAAAAAAGACAGAAACAAAGTCGTTAATTACCTTTTGGTGCACAAAACACAACCGAGGCACCGCAACTAGCTGAGAATTGAGCAAACACATGTCCATTTTCAGTCAGCTAACGTTTTTCTTAAAAATTTCGAATCACTGTTTTCAGCTTACCAAATAAACGTACACATCCCTCCCCAATGCCTCTTGATCCACCGGTAACGATGGCGACTTTATTTTTCAGAGTATCGTTGGACGCCATTTTCTTTTTCTCAAAAACTTTCAGCAGTTAATCGATTAAAGAAAATGGTGTTAAATTTCGCAGTTGCATTCAAATATCATATTGCCAAGGTTAGTCTTAAAAGGGGCGTCCGCATGGTTGAGATCAAAATTAAACGATGTTCGCGCTATCAAATCGAGCAAACAAGCCAAAATACATAAAAATTCGACACTGCAGCTAGACTTTGCCTTCGTTATTTTAAACGAAAAGTAATGAAATTGAGACTTTGAATCCTTGAGACCTTGAATCAACGTCAATCCAAAACTCGTACATGTACTTGTAATGTTAAACTATTTTAAATATCCCTCCTATTATAAATGGATACATCCATTATGTATTTGGAAAACGTCTATACGGTTAAAAATATTACATTTAATTTGCAAGGAATCGAAAAAAAACAATTTTGTTGGGTAATTGTTTTGCACAATAGCGTATGAATCGGAGTAATTTCCAGTTCAATATCCCAATCTGACAGAATTTTATTACAAAACGTGTTTCATTTTAATCATTTACTATTATATCTGTAATACTTATACCAAAATATATTTTTTTAAAACCCAATGATTCTTTTGTAATAACCCTGTATAATAAATGTCCATTTTCGGATACCTATTTTTAAAATTTTTATTGTATGAGTCTCAAAAATATATGCATATCATTGTAGTTCAATCTACAGTATGATGTCAAAAACAACATACTAAAGTTCACCGGTTAGCCCTGATATAATGATCATCTATTTTCGTATCCGTCAAGGGTTGGTGTGAATATTGATATGGAAAGACACTGCCAAAAATCATCAACTGCGCGATATGCGCGTAGTTTAATGTACATTATATACAACTACACTGCAGATTCATTCCAAATTTCCAAATTGTGGAAAATAAAACACGTGGGCCAATAAAAAGTAAGCTAACTTTATAAAAATCATAAAATGGTAATTTAATGAAAATTTGTACAAATATTGTTGTTCTCTTTACTTTCGTTCACGTTCTTTTTAATGACGTAATCATTTGAATTTGTCTTTCAAAATGGCGTTCAACAATCGACGAGGCAATCGCCCAATGGCGCATGCGCCTTAGGGGTTGTGTATCCGCGAAAGGTGCTAACTTTGAACACAAATTGAAATGGGAATTTTTTTTGTATCCTATTTAAGTACACATGTACAAATTTTCATTAAATTCCATTAATAAATTACCATTTTAGGATTTTTATAAAGTTGGCATTATTACTTATTTTTGGCCGACCCTGTATATGTCAATGTGAATCAGGTGGTAAACAGGAACGGACATGAAATTGCGATAAACATGTTGACCAAACTGTGCTAGTTCTGCTGCTAAAAGTCGACAACAATACAGTTTACGACAGCCCATTGTTAATTTTATTAAAAAAGCCATAACACTTTGCTTAATTATAATTAACCTGCTTGATCTGTATAACATTTAATAACTGAAATTCGAAAATAAAATCGCACTTAAATAATCATGGATGCACTGAGTTTCTTTGCATCAAATTATTTGCAAGGGCATTGTACATGTATGTAGCATCTTAAACTTTGGAACAGGGATAACACGTGGCATCGCACTGACTGTAAACACTGTTATCGTCTTCGATTTTACCCTAATAATGATGTTTGAAATTTGAGACAAATTGTTCACTAAAGTTAAAGTACATGTAGCTTTATAAATACAGTAGATTTCAATCATTGTATAGGTAATACGATAATGAACATCAACACTAGTAAAAATTTATTTAAATAACGACTGTTCACAAAAAGTTGAAACACTATTTTTCGAATGCATTTTTGAAATCTCATTACGAAAATCAACTGCATCAATCAATAACGATCCTGTGAAAGCCAAACTCTTATTTGTACTAGAGTTTAAACAATATCAAATAGTAACACCTGCTGTGGCTGTTTTCCTAAAAATGTCCCTATCCCCTACCAAGTTCATAACATTACACATATTTGATTACACGTATCTGTGACAATAGCAGGTGCCTTTCTGGTATTGTTTCAGAAGTTTTGTTGTGCGATTTTATTGGACCCTGATGCAGTCAAAATTCCTGAAATGGTTTACTGTACAGTATTTACAATACTAACAATATCAAATGCTTTCATGAAAACTTTAAACAATAATTACTAACATTTTAAACTTCACGAACGGAAGTATAGCCTTAAATTATTCCATAACAACTCATCATACATTGATACATCATTCCTTGTATATTGGAGTGAAACAAATCCATAGTGGCACAATCATTTCATTTCCAATGCATAGTGTATTTAAAGTATGTTCAATGATATGCTATGGTTTTTGCTGAAACGTTTATGAAATCGAATTTGCATGTATGTATGGATATCATACATGCATAAAATTAACTTATATTCAAAATATATTTATAAAGGCATATTACAACATATCAGATATATTGCAATATATTATTTAATAGATGTCTAACAAAATGCAATTATATATAGCAAATTAAGAAATTCTTATTTGGAACAGCAAAACTGAGTTACATACTGGAGTTTATTCTAATGTATGACACTGCCCCCATGCATTATTATATTTGGTTTTGACTTAGGCTAGCTGGAATGAACAGCGACATCATACATTAAATCCACAAATTGTAATGAATGCAATGCATTTTATATCAGAAACTACAAATCATAGCCAAAGTTCTAAATTTCTTTGGTAAGCATGTGCTCAAGCTTGCAAGATTTTTTATATTAAACATTTCCTTATCTTTAACTAACGCACATTTATGTACATTAATAAAATAGACAGTTTAGTAGACTCCATTCTTCTCGATCCAGGCTTAATCAGATCCTAAGTTCGGATAACTGGAGACATCAATCAAAAGCTCACATTAGCGACAATCACTGAAAATAAACAGAGTATAACTCGAGGCTCAAAAATCAGAATTTAAAACTATGTTTTGCACCCATTTGTTCATGTAGAAAAAAAGAAATTTGTAGCAATATGCAAGTTACTACCATTAGCTGTCCACTTCTTTCACACTGCAACTTGTCCCATTGGCTTCATCTCTGGCGAAACCTAATATACACGTTTTCTGGTCATAATTAAGTAACTTTTAAATAATCTAATTAATTTAAAAATGAATGCATGCAATCATACTTGAAACGAGCACCCAGTGGTTTCAACTATGTCTTCTACTGTTACACCCTCAGCCACTTCTGTCAATGTAAGTCCCGCTTCTTTATCGACCTCAAAAACAGCCTTATAAGTTCAAAAAAGTACATTTCAAGCGTCATAGTGCATTTACCAGCAAATAATTATATGGTAAAAACAAACCTTTTCAGTGATTATTAAATCTACGCAAGATTTTCCTGTAAGAGGCAAGGAACATGACCCAAGAATTTTTGGTGAGCCATCCTAGTAGTAAAAGCCAAAGCAATTTTTTTTTTAAATTTTTACAAAGCTTCAAAGAAATAATGCCAATTAATAGAAAAAGCATGATTTTTAAATTAAAATTACTTTTGCAGCATGTTCCATAGTCACTACAACCTTTGTGCCATGAGCAGCAACTAGATCCATTGCTCCACCCATGCCTTTGACCAACTTACCCTAAAAAGTTTGGTAATAAACACTGCTGAATATCATAATTGGAGATGAACGTCCCATTTTGATGCAGATGTGTTCACCACTACCACCAACTTTCAAAATGATTCAGCAACGTTAGACTTGAACATTGAATTAAAATCACTCACTGGAATCATCCAGTTAGCCAAATCTCCATACTGGGAAACTTCCATGGCACCCAGCATCGTAAGATTAATGTGTCCACTAAAAATCAGATTGGAATATATCCTTTGTAGTTTTCTAAAAAGATAGTAATCTGTCTGATAGTGCAAATCATGTATCTCCTACCCTCTGATCATTGCAAAAGAATCATCGCTTGAAAAATAAGATGCCCCTGGAAGAATGGTAACAGTTTCCTTGCCAGCATTTATAAGATCTGGATCAACATGAGCTTCATCTGGAAATGGACCCTGTGAAGAGAAACCTGCTTTTAAAACTGTCATTTATGAGGATCAACATTTGACAAACAGAGATCAGTACTCTTACCAGCCCTAAAATTCCATTTTCACTTTGAAGATGCACAGTAATTCCTTTTGGGATGTAATTACTGGCAAGCATTGGTATGCCAATTCCTAAGTTGGCTGATCAGAAGTCAAGTCAAATGACATTGGGACAAAATATTTTGTATGATATTGACGTACTACAAAAACCTGATTAAATGGTATATACAGAAATCTAATGAATCTAGTCATTACTACCCAATTATTCTTATAAGCTTTTATATTTCTTGAACAATCACTTTTTTAAGGATACCATACATCCCATCCTTGAATTCCAAAGCTGCTCGCCTTATAATTCGCTCCCTCAAAGCAGCTGCTGGATTTTTGGACTGAGGCTTGGATTCAGATTTTTTCAACGTCAATTTCTAATTTTTAAGGATAAATTTTTGTTGAATCGACCTGAAACAATGGGAGGGTTAACTTGCAGCAATCTCCTCACTTCAATTCTTTTTTCATATTTTGCCCCTTGAATTATACGATGAACAAATACGTTTGGAATATGAACATCTTCAGGAGGAATTGAACCAACATCCACAATTTCTTCAACCTAAATATCAAATACTGGATTAAATGGGATGCTCTTGAATGCTGCTCGACTAGAGAATACTGGTAGTAATAATATTATCTAATATATAAACCTCAGCAATTGTAATTTTTGCTGCCTTGCACATTGCTGGATTAAAGTTGCGAGCTGCTTTCCTAAAACATTAAAACTGCAATGAATTTCAAATTTCACATTTAATGAATAACATATTTGATAAGAATTTTTCTGCTAACTCTATTCAACAAAACTATTTCACATGAGATAATTTGTTCTTTCAACAAAAAAATGATATCAATAAAGCTGGTCGAACAACTGGCATTATGAGGGAAAATTCATATTCAAAATCATATTTCACCTG
Organism: Ommatoiulus sabulosus; assembly: GCA_034697705.1. Lineage (NCBI taxonomy): Eukaryota > Metazoa > Arthropoda > Diplopoda > Julida > Julidae > Ommatoiulus > Ommatoiulus sabulosus. The sequence goes on along the minus strand of JAQGAO010001970.1, from coordinate 5,284 downwards.
TGATAATGACAATCTTATTCATGACGTTTTGCACTGCACTATTGGTCTGGGTATGTATTTATAATGGTACTCTTACCTAAATATAAGATTTCCTGCCCTATCTGCTTTCCAAGCTTTCACAATTGCAAAATCGCCGGTGATGGCTTCTTCCATGATGTAATCACGACCATTAAACAGTCGAGCCTCTCGTGACTCACTTGCAATGACAACTTTCTTATCTGCACCATACTTGATGGGAGCACCACCTTCATGAACGAGTGTTCCAAAAGCTGTGGGGGTGAAAAACGCAGGAATTCCAGCTCCTCCAGCACGTATCCTTTCAGCTAAAGTTCCCTGTAGCAGAAAATGGACACAGAAAATTGCAAGAATATCATCAACAAATGAATAATGTAACCTTTCGAAGAACTAAAATCAAATCCCCAATTTGAGACGTTTCAGTTGCAAAATTACAAACCCTATTAAACAGAAACTTAAGAATAAATCAAACCTGAGGTGTTAACTCCAATTCCAATTCACCAGTGAGATATTGTCGCTCAAACTCTGCATTTTCGCCCACATATGATGAAATCATCCGTTTTATCTAGACGGATCAAAGAACAGAATAAAGGCTTGACATGTTTCAAATGAATAAACATTACCAAACTGCAATTGTTGTACCACATTCCAGAGTAACTATAACTGCATAAGTTATACAAACTAAAATACAATCGAGTTTTAATTTTTTATATCACGATTTATTTGATTCGAGGTAGGTATTACACTTTGTAAAGCAAGACGTACGTCACATTTTAAATTTCTGTATCACATTATAAGTTTATAAGCAAGATTCAAACATGATACCTGCTTATTGGCCAAAAGTAGGCCAAGGCCAAAGTTATCCACTCCAGCATTGTTGCTAACCACTGTCAAATTGTTTATTTTGGATTCGACCAATGCTCCGATTAGATTTTCGGGAATGCCACATAATCCAAATCCTGAAATGATAGGAATATGCTTTAGCGCGTCTTACACACACGTCTATATACAGTAGAAGTATAAGCAGTATGTGCAGGGGTCGCGCTCAAGGTATCAAGGTGTACATTACTTACCACCAACTAGTAATTTACTACCATTGGGAATATCTTTGACCGCTTCTTTTGGACAGTCGTAAAATCTGGCATTGCGTCTAGCACTTGTAGAAAAATAAGCTCCAATAACCTAAAAAGAATATCGAAGCAACAAATAATATAAATAGGTTCTATATAGGATATGGGTTAGTGAACCGGAGCCCATGGTAGAAATATTCACCTACAGAAGGCGTTTCAAAGATAAATAATCAGACAGTGAAAATTAAAACCAACCGGAATGCCAGAATGATGCTTATGGAGAAAAACGATACTTTTAGCTTGAGAATTGCACAAGAATCTCCTAAATGATGCCATTTATGGCAAGAGCACGTAATAAAATAATAATAAAAAAACCTCACGGTCCAGAGTTTAGTTTAGAAGGTCGCCTCGAGAGGGCAGAGCATCGCAAATCACGTGGTTCCACAATGCATTGCGAAAGTGAAAACAGAAAATCAGCGGGATATTTAATTGAAAAAAAATGTAATTAAATATGGAAACATTTTATAAAGTTGGACTTTTTAACTAACACGCTAATTTAAATGTAATATAATAAATAGATAATGTACATGCAGCTTATGAATGCTTTGTAAAATTCTAACACAAAGTTCTATTAATGTTACACAGATAGAAGCTTTATGATCGTACTTTGACAGTCGCGAAATCCAGTGTGTAAAACTGACAAGCTAATTGGTTTAAAAATATCCCTTAGCCACTTAATACATTCCTTTAGCAAACGTAACTTCACGACTGATAAAGTACGATTCGTTAAGCTTTTGTCTGAGTTCCGCTATAATTATCGTACACCACCCATAGGCGCAGTTTTCAATACATTTCTTTCTATTCAAATTACTGAAGCGTTATTACGCAAGAAGAATCCAGCAAAACACCCGGATGAAAAAAACGTGCATACTGTACATAAATTTTACTGTAAAACATTCAAGGTAATACGTGCATGGCTGTAGTCCAGTGGTATTCAGACGACACGCGATTCTACAAACCGTTATTTCTTCTACATTTCGTTTATCCTTAAGTTTTTTAAGTAATCACTAAAAATGGACAGAGTAATTTCGCTAAAGCAAGAAGCCGAAGGAAAAATTCAACCTGCTGCCCGTTCGCCACAAACCAAAGTTTCAGTCGAAAATCCCATCCCAATTCCCTTAGCCTGTCTCCTTTCTCCCTCGAGTGTTCCTAACCCTAGACATCGCCGACCTCAACGATCGGCCAGTTGCGATCATTTTGATCGTTTCATTCCAAAAAGAAATAACGATTTCGCCAGCGAAATTGTGCAATTCAAAATATCTCACAAAGACAACATGATAGCTGGACCGAGTGAGGCTTCAGGGGGACAGGTAAAGCAGAGCGCGTACAAACAAAACAAGGACCGAGCTATTTACCTGGAAAAAATGCATCATCTTTGTGGTAAACCCATTGAAAGCAAACTCTTTGAATTCAAGACCCAAAAATACAGCGCAGGTAGGAGAACATGTTTCTAATTGATACACATTAATACAGGATGGTTATAACAGCAGAAATTGAACCACATTTACGTGGTCGGTATTAAATCACATAAAGATTAAATCAAAACATATCGTTTTTAAAAAGATTACAGGGATACCGGAGACACAGGAAATGCTCGTGGCTTACTTAAAGACTGCTTACTATACCGGAAACTACCAGAGAAACCTGAGCAGATATTTGACGTTTCCCCGTGCGTTCCTTTCGACGAACCGATGAGTTGGTTTATTTTTTATATACATGTAGTATTATACGTTAAATTAATATGCTATATGCCGGGTGTGTCGGATGTCACGTTACGCCATTGTCAAATCCATTATCTCATCTTCGGTGTATTGCGATTATTCGACTTCTGGTGCACCCCCTTCGTATTAATTCATTCTGTGTGCGACAATGTTATTTCTACAGGCACCAACCTAATAGCTTACGGACTAGAAGAAGCATTTGTGTTGAGCATGAGGAAAAGCGTTTTTGTTTTGTCCTTCAAACCTGGACGTGAGCACAGCTACAGATGTTTGGCAAAGTACAGCGTGGGAAATGCATGTCTGAACGAGTTTTGCTCCTCGGTTCTTTGGTTCGACGAAGGCAATCGAATTGCTTTAGGATCAAATCTAGGAACTATTCAGGTTTGTGGAACCACGCACGCTGTATATTCATTTTATGGTTAGAAAGAACTTCATATAACCAGCTTTTCAACGAACCAAAAAATTGACAACATATACATGAAATAGATGTACCTGTAAAAGGAAAATAATGAGGAATGGTGAAAATAAAAGTATAAATGCAAAATTCTCGGTCGAGGCCAAAATTAGAAGAAACTTAATTGATTGGGACACACTGTTTTCAAATGTCATCACTTGTTCGAAATTGCACAATGAATTTTAAAGTGCGTTTGTGTTTACCAATAGATTTACGATGCCCGAGTCTTTCGAAAAATTGGAGAACTTTCTTGCGATTATGCGAGGGTCAACTGTTTGGCTTGGAATCAGCAATCGAAAGTTTTCTGTAGGTTAGTAATCGGGACTGCATTTTAACTAATGCACATGTATATAGCGTGTTGCAAAACTTTTGTTTTCCCTCCATGAGCAGCGGAGATGGAGAAGGAAACATCCGTCATTTTGATTTGCGTTCACCCAGGTCCGAAATCGGTCATTTTTCTGCTTTTGGTGACCCCACCAGTCTTAGTGAGGTGCATTTCTCTCCCGATGGTCAATACCTAGCAGCAGGCGGCACCCGCACTACATTCGGAGTGTGGCGGGCCACAGACCCAAAATGCTATTTCAAACACGAAACAGGCTCAAAAAGAAAATTTGTAAGCTCATTTTCAACTGGTTGAATTTGATGCGCATTTTGAGACATCGGATATTTTTTCCCATAGAATAAATTAATTCAGTTTTCAATTTTATCATCGCTCTTTAGAGTGTATCCTGGTGCCCGTGGAAGCATTCCAGTTTAGCAACAGGTGGTTGCCTAACTGAAAGCGCAAGATCAAGTCGAATTTCCCTTTGGAATATACATTCAGGAGCTGAAATAAATCACGTTAATACGATAACAAAGGTAACATTCATGATTTCAAAATCCTCAAACCAAAATGTTATACATCGTCTATCATCACTATTTCTATCTGCTTTCTAGATAAACAAGATTATTTGGAATGGGCGCACCAAAGAGTTAGTGTCCGGTCATTGTTGCTATCCTAAATCTCTGCAAGTGTGGAAGTACCATGGGTCAGATTTTCAATTAGTCGGAGAAATCATGGGCCAATATCACAAAGTGGCCGACATGGCATTTAATGCTGATCAATCGATTTTAGGTATTGTACAGTTCACGGAATGCCCCAAAAGTAACTTTTACATCATAATGTGAAATTTGAATCAAAGGAACTGCGTAATTAATCGTTTTTACAGTCTAAATGATACCTGCGTAAAATATGTGGGGGATTATTAAATTTTAATATAATATGAGTAGTGTCAAATTCAATCTGTGCATTTACAGAGCGTTTTCTGGAACACCCTGTATACGATCAAATCGCGAACTATACTTCAATACATGCAGTATTTTAAAATTCACATTTTCAGTCAAATACAATCGTATGTGTATTTAGTGATACATTAGAGGTACTCGGGCATAATCCATATGAATGGCATTTTGGCAAACGTGAAATCACGTGTGTAAAATCGGTGCGCTATTTATAAAAAAAAACTTATTGGACTAATTAATGCATTCCTAAATTAATTAGCACAAATGACTTCACGACTGCCAAAAGTACCATGCGTAAATCTTCTGCCCGAGTACCTCTGTTGATTCATCTCGATATTAATTTCAGGTACGATTACGAAAAGTGACAAATTACAACTTTGGCATTATTATGAGAAGAAGCGACAGAATATGCGATCCTGGACTAGTCTAACGGCATTGAACCAAGTTATCAGATGAGCAGTTTTATCAAAGACTTCAAAGTTAATTTCTGTTAATTAAAAGACGCTTAGCTGTTTATTATTACAGTTTCAATGTTTACATGTATTTTTCCTAATAAATCATATTTTAAACTGGCTTACAACACGAAATGTTCTCATATTATACTGTCCGCTAAAAAGAAACCAATACACATTTAACGTGGGATAATAACTATAATTAATACGCCAGAAATCGCACGATATATA
>JAQGAO010001969.1:0-21640 GCA_034697705.1 Ommatoiulus sabulosus | reverse complement strand
CTTGGACCACAAACGCCCCCTTAGATCTCTTCAACGCCCACAGGGGGGCGGTACCGCCCACTTTGGGAACCACCGTGATACACGAATGGATTTGTAGTGCATTTGACATTTCTATAATTTATCTTATAAAATAAATTTGTATTCAAATATATTTTACAAAGCATTTAATGAAACATCAATTTAATGTTCATTAGTCTAGGTATTCATATGAAATGCCAGCATCATTTTTAATTTGATGTCTGTTGTGTTTTTATTAAGTTCAACTTGTCCATGATAGTTAAAGTTAATAATTTATTTATTGCAGTCAAAACACCCTTCGTGATGTTTTCTTAATTAAGTAAATGTCTCGCGTTGGAGCAAAAACTACATGTACAGGTAATGGATCGCACAATTGGTATTACACCCTGTATCTAGGGAGTGGGACTGAAACATTTACGAGAAGATGACTTTAAAGGAAGATTATTATTTTTCCAGACCTTTAAATGAAAATATGTTAGCTGGTATATCGAAAGAACGGAGAAAAAACTAATTCCGAGAAAACAGCTAAATGAGGAACATGTTAATTAATATCCAAGAAAGTGGCAATTATCTCGTTCAAATGTGCGAAACTGTTGCAGCCTCTGCTGGCATTTCTTTCTAAAGAGGAACCCATAAACATGTCCTCTCGTTGAAAGCACCATTAATAATGCTCTGTTGAGCATTTGAGGAAAATCACAGAAATCCCATAATAGTAATTACTTAAACACTCTGCACATAGGGCGCTTGATGACAATAAGCTTACGTGTACAGTATTGAAACAGTTTCTACTTATAGCAGAGTAACATGGTACTTACATGTACCTGTATGTGTAAAGTTTTTCTTAACTATTGGAACATCGAATTTTACTTTATGGAAATAATAATTTGAAGCTTTGATATACAGTACTTAAGAACTACACTGTACTTGAAGTTTCAACATCTCATAACTATCACCTATGTTTAAAAACTTTTTGAAAACTTTTTGAAGACGTTTCACATAATGTTGGTGTGACATTCTGATGGAGATGCCATGTTCTTATCGATACTTATGAACAAACTTTGTGATAACTTTGGAAAAATCCAAATGTTGAAGGGCATCCTATTATTTTCTAAAAACTACTGAAAACTAGATTCAAACTAGTTGTTTCGAAAACTGCTGAAAATAGTCTCACTACATTTAATCTTCAACTAGACAACACTGGAGGAAACTGGTGGATAACACAAATTATTTCACATATTTATTTTACATAAATTACGAAAGTATTTGCATAAGTTTGTTTCCAAAAACAACTAGCAACCATTTAGCAACAGAGAGTTCCTGTATGTTTGATCCATCCACTTCCAACTGGAGGAAACATAGAGGAAAATTCGGTTGCTAATTGGTTGCCAGTTGTTTCTGGATACAAAAATTAGGTATATGAACAATGTAGGTAAAAATGTACGCGAATAATTTATATAAAAATATACTACTACTCACGTTGAAATTCTAAATTCCGACTTACCCAGCACGTTTTAATTGGCATTTTCAAGATCCCTCTAATAACAGCTTTCGTGAATAAAGCCAGTTTCAATTTTCCGAGTTGGCCGAGCATGAAACATTTGCCCGCAACTCTTTTTTTTGTGTTTGCTAAATTGAGTCCATAAATCTGACTCCTGTTGCTCACCCCTTTCGCTTCATGTTTGCGATAATATATTTTTTATGGCACAGAATCTGCATTATCATAATGTTACAGTAGGGCTCGCCGAGGCTCCCTTTATTGGCAATTTATGCAAAATACTTCAAATGAGAATAGAGCAGACTGAATTTCGATGAAACGTCGGCACAAGGCACAACTTTTTATATTTTAGCGAGGATAAAAAGTGGGCAACAATTTGTAGGCCTAGACCTTTTTATGACGATCACGGAGAGCTTCTCACCACTGAGCTACCCTACTCTATAAATAATCTACTATAATCCTAGACGATAAACGTATACGTGCCTCGTAATCAAGCTCGTAAGTTAAGAAGAGCTGGATGGAGTTTTCATAACTAGTGGTTTGGTTGAGCTTTAATTATTGTTGTTCAGCTTGTTCTCATATTGAATGAGACGTGTAGAAATGCTGCTCGACGACTTGCCTTTTTAGCAAATTTAATGCCAGACCACGATGGTTTCCTTAAACTAATTTTCTTTTACGTGACTCGCGAAGATCTGGGCATTAACTTGGCACGCGGATGAGATGTAATCGCATTTTAATTATAAATAGGTTTGATAAATGGCACCCTAGAGGTATTAGTACATGGGTTATATTGGTTGGTTGTAATTCATGATTGTTGGAATACAACTGAAAAGCTTATTATACGAAAATAACTTTGCAGTACAGTTTTTTTTAATATGGTAAATTTAAACGAGAGGTAAAATTAATTAATATTCATGTTTTAACAACTCAGTTTGCATGGTTTATTATTTCTATGAGTACTTCGTACGTTTCGTTTATGGAACGAATGCAGTTGTTGGCGTTCCTTGAACACGTAATGAGCTTGTACAATGCATAATGTAGTACATCATGTTTGCCTTTCATCGGAAAACTTACCGAAGTAATCCTCCTTTTGCCTTATTAAGCGCAGTTTTCTTTAATTATTTATAAGATATTATAGTGAGTCAAAACAAAGTAATTAAAATGACCCAAAACTAGTTTATAATAATTTAGTTATTAAAATAAGGACAGGAATGCCAGGGACTGTAAATGTATATACAGTAGCATTATGCTAAATTGCAAAATCATCCTCTACCTAGAAATCTGAAAATAAATTCAAAAAGTTGATAACTTGCATGACTCAGGACGGCTGCCTGCTTTTGTTGGAACTGAATAATAATAATATGGTTTAAATTTTCCCTTCACTGGAATTACCATCAGGGTGCTGCCACCAGACCAACTTTCCATGGGATTGTGTGTAAACAGGAATTAGAGGGAAACAGCCTTACCACCAAATTTCATTGTTGTTTAGTTGCATCTTGTATGAGCACTATACAGACCACCAAGCTGGCTCAATAAAGTTCAGTTTAGGTACAGTGAGTCCAGCATCTCTCCTTCAACCCAAACTCAACAGCTTTGAGTCTTCTGGGATAAAAAATGTACTGACGAAATTCTGTAATGTTCATCTTCCAACAATCGTCTTTGTACAATACTAAGAAAATGCATGTACTATAATTTTGATATTTGCATTTCTAAACTTTGACATGTTGCATTGTTGTTAGTGAAACCATACTTTACACTTGAGTGTCGATCTCGCATCAGTTTTGTGTCTCATGTTTCAAGTCTTTAAGATACCAACTATAACCTACAATTTACGGTCTTTTCTCAAAAAAATTATGAGATTAGTACAAGAAAGGCCCTATACTCAACTATTGTTCAACCCTAGTATTGGAAATTGTTTTCATTTACATATACATCGTTGGGTCACTATTTTCTTCTCAGGTCTTGCACCGCACTACAAACCCATATATACGAGTCGATTGATTAGGTTTAACAGCATGTTTTAAGGCGAGGTGCAATTCCATGAAATGTTATTTCGGTTATTGATTTCCAGCGAACTCTATCAGGGCAGTACTGCAATATCAATATTCCTCAGGCAAACGTTTGCAGTTCTTTATCTCATTCTGCATATATGTCAAACTATACCTAACTTGATTTGCAAAGTGAAAAATTTTCAATTTTCTATTCACATTTTACATTCCATGCTTTTTTCGGCAATTCCGTAGATACTGTACACACGGTAAGTTTATATATCTAGCGAAGTATACGCAGCCAAATGCTCTCGTTATTCAATATTTTAGGAAAATCGAAATTGTGAGGAATCTATCCCGAGACTCGAGTCTATGAGTAAAATGAAGCCTTTAAAAGTTATCAAATGTCGAATGCCATATTGATTTCATCACTTTGGTGAGAAGAAAAGAAAATACTTTTCGTTGAAAAGAGCAGCGTGAAATACCCTATGCTCCTATTTATTGCGGATTTGTATTATAGGAAGTATAAAGATCCTACCAACATTTCGCCTACCCGGTACATCGCCTTTTCCTCATGATGAATGGCCTTTTGCGGAATGGCCAATCGAGCATGCAATTGGTGTTATAAAATTGATCCTAAGAAATGATTTGGATGACTGCTTTTTTTTCCAAGGATCGAAATTTTTTGGCGGTTGTCGTGTAGCGAGATCATGGCAAGATTTCTAGGTAGATGCTTTCGGATGCTTGCTTATTCAGTAAACTGCGTGCAGGAGCAGTATACTAAGCATCATTTTCATTATTAATAGGATGTGCGTACGTGTACATACGAAATTGACGATAGAACTGACACTTTGTTAACTCGCGTCACATTTTCTACCAAAGACTGAACTCTGCCAAATTTCAAGTAGAAACGGTATCGTATATACGAGGGGTGTTCATTAGGTTTCCGCGATCATTTTGTAAAAAACTAAAACGGCTGTATGGATTTTAATCAAATTTGGTAAAGAAATACACGTTTACGTCATCTATTATTCAAAAAATTTCCATTTTGGGAGAAGCATTTTTGGCAGCGAGTGTATATGCCTCGCTCAAAAAACGTTGAGCCAAAGCATTTGTGACATCCACTCCTAGACCGAACGTTTGGACATACGTGGCGTTTAATTCATTCATATACAGTTAAGCTGTTAAGTCGAACTAATTTTATGAAAAGTTAAGTAATGTTTTCACAATGGGTACTCATTGATTACCCATAGCAAATCGTTTCGGGAATAAACCTTGTGCTGTATTTCATTGAAATGGATTTCAGCGTTAATGTTTATAGCCAACTAACTGGAAGGCCCGGCATTGCCCGGCTCTACTTATCGATATCGACTTGCTGAAACGACGAAGTAGGCCTAATGAACGAATCCTGACTGCAGCGGCGGCAGCGCCCCCATACCATTTCATCAATTTGTCGTAAAGGAGCTTCATCGTAAAGACGCTCATACACAAACACACATACATACATCTCTTCTTTATATATATAGATAATGGTTTTAACTTGCATGTATAAACAATGAATAATACAGTTTGAGATTGGGTAATTGGATATATGATATCTGCATGGTTTTGCATTACAGAAATTGCAGGAAGCCCTTCTATGGATTCTGAATTTATAAATATCTTACATGATTTCGATTTAAACTTGGTCGACTGCTGTGTATGGTATAGGGAGTAACAAATCAGATTACCTACTGTATCATTTATGAAACAACGAATTTATTGGCGTATCATTTTATTCTCTTTAATTTTTTTTAATCGATTATTCCATCATGCATCGCCTTCATAAATCTTGTTATGGATGCCCTTTAGATAACGGTGAAGAGGTTTTCGATGGAATGGTAACCCTTTTTGCCGTGTCATCCATAAATGTTGCATTTCAACAGTTAACGTGATCGATCGATGTTTTCAAACTTTGAAATGCCATTAGATAAAATATCAATTGTCATTTATTTCTTGTAATGTGAAACCTTTTAAAAATATAAAAAGCCTTACATTTTAAATTAAACAAGCACAATTAATAACCCGACGTTTCGTGATTTGTAAATTTGTATTATTTGTTGCCATAATTAAACAATTAGTTACATGTATGTTAAATCTCATTAAAAGACGAAATAAGTAGCATAAGTTAACTTTTAAAATACTTCAGATTTAGAGAAATTATGTCCTGATCCAAAATACCTTCAATTAATGCCCACGTTTGCCTCGCAAATCGTTTTAAATTAAGAAGAATGATAAAACATTGGAACCTGATTATGAAGATGTCGCTTTTTACAAATTTCTGATAATGCGAATTAATTTCTAGTGCCCACTACTAGAGTATGGACGAAAACGTTAATTTCATCGTTTAAGTCAAATTCCAGGGTAACCCCTAACCTGGAAAAGTCAGGAAACTTGAAAATGCCTGGAAAAGTCATGGAGAAATGACATATTTTGAAAAACTCAGAGAAATTCGATGTATTAATGTTGCCACAATCCAAAATTACGCGTGGTTAGTTCAGGGCCCATTTGCAAACTTTATAAAAATGTCCCAGTACAAATTTTCAAAATTTTCAGCGATTTCAGAGGACAAATTTGCAAACTTTTAGACACTTTTTGAGGCAAATTTGCAACAGTTTGCGAAGAGCACTTAGCAAAAATTTTACAGATTCTGCCGGCAAATTTTAAAAATTCAAAAGCTTTTTCGAATGTAAATTTGTAAAAATTTCCAAAAATTATCGTGTTAATTTTGAAACAATTTCAAAATTGACATAAGTAAATATTGCAAAATATTAAAATTGGTATGGGAAATTTGGAAATTGATTATGAAATTTCTGGGGGAGCCCTGAATTCCTGAATTCCGAATAGCGGGGAATTTCTCGATAAGAGATTCAGGACCTTTCCGTTCATGTATGTAAAGTAGGATTTTATCCAAACTTCGAGGAAATTTTACTTCTTATCGTCGAAGTCATAATACGAATTGCGTTTTAAACGAACAGATTTTGACGTCCTTTGAGATGTATACGTTCGTATGTGTATCAAAACGATACACACATGTCACTGCGGGGCTTGTGACATTTGCTCGTTGTTCTGATATGCATTTTTAAGTTTTTTTCTGTCTCGTATACGAGCTGTTCTGAAGTTATGTTTTGATAACGTAAACGTCCTTAAGACATTTTTATTCTTTTTTCGCTTGTTATTTTGAATGGCGAATTGACCTAAAAGGAACAACCGTTATTACCAAAAACTGAGTTGGCGGAAGCAAGTACACGTTGCGAAAGTTTACTTTTTTTCCCTCTGCTTTTTATATCTCTACGACGGCCGTATATGTGGGCGAATAAAATAACAATAAATACAAAAATCAATACTCGGGCTGTTTTTCATTTCACCACTGCTAAGTTTTGTTCTAGAGGTCAAAGAACGTACGAGATTGATGACCAGTGAAGGTTGCAGCCCCAACATAAAGTTCTCCCCCATAAGTCAGAAGCTCTCGCAAACTGACAATAAAGCTAAACAAAGAAAAATAGTAGCACAGATGAAAGAACAGCGAGACAGAAACGATGAACGATGTTTTTAAATTGATTGCCAAAAGCTGTCCTTCCTACGCATCGCATATTGATTTTTACCTATGGGGATACATAGGAATTTTAGTAGAAGTTCTATGTGTTAATTACTACATATGGCAAGACGAGACTCGCGTATACTGTGTGGCTAACAATGACTTCGTAGTTCGTAATAAATTCAAATTCTGTTTTTGTGGATTTTAATATTATTCAGCTATAACCCAACATTATCTTGGCACTCGATATTAGTCGGCTTATTTAAACGAATGATTTTCCTTGCAGTCGAACCTCGTTAAGACGATCGAATCTCAAGCGACGTTAAAATGTGTCCTTTTCATACCGTACACTGTAGTTCGTATTGGAAGAAGTCAGGCAAAACATGATTTCAACAACAATAACTGAGTTTCATTGAAGTTTGGATGAAATTTTACCCCTCGTATAGGAATTGGAAGTTCCTGTAACTTTTATCGAAGAATTCCTCGTTATAACGGATCTTTTTTTGCATTGTCTGAAGTTCGTTATAACATAGCGCGATTGTTCGGGAACTTAAAAACTCATTAGTTTTAGTCGAAACATTTTGAACACTATTAACATATAATAATATTAGAAATAATACAAAACTTCAACGATAAGAACCAAAGTTTCTTCGAAGTTGGGAAGTTGCTACAACTTCTATAACATACCTAAATTTTTCACATTGCGAAAGATCATTATGTGTATAACTGTATATATAGCGCGAATGTTCATTCGTTTTAACCTAAAACTTATAATATCTGACTTCGGAATTCGTCTTAAACAAAGAAATGATTTTTATTCGTCCAGTCTAGGACGCGTGGACTGAAAACGAGTTCGTACTATCAGAAATTCGTATAAAACGAGTCCTTCTCATCGAAGTTCCTTTGTAGTAGCATATCCTTCATGTTCAGTTGAATATCTGCTTGACTTTCAAAAAGTTTAACTAAAAATTTAAATCCTCAAAGCTTTCACTTTCATGTATATAGAGTAACTGTAATTGAACTGCGAGATACTGTAAATGTGTTTATAAACTCGCGAGTTTATATTTAAAATGTATAAATGTTATACGATCGATACTTTTTCACTCGATAGCAGGATTTTCCTAAGTAAGTTTTTTTTCGGCACGTTTAATGAACATATTCTTAGTGTATATATGCAAGAAAAGCTGTTGCATTGAACGTCGAACTATATACTGTACATGTACGTCTATTTTCATCAACGAGAGTTCTTCTAACAATGCTATTTGTGGATTAACACCGAATGCGAGGGTTTATATTGTAAATGACTAAGAAAACATATGGATGTGATATGCTCATTGAATACCGTATGATATTCATTCTACTAATGAAACCAGGTTTTTTTTTATTCTTAGGATATGCGTTACTTTAATGAACTATAGCTGAGCTCATTATTTCGTGGAAAGATTGAAAAAGTTTGAATGCGCTGAGACCTATTTTTTTTTCAAAACTATTGATTGAAATCTTCGGTAAGCCTACTATGGGTAAATGCAGAAGGTGCTTCTCATATGCAATATATAGGCCTACTTTATATCGTAAAAAAAAAATTACTAGGAATTTTATCAGATATTTTCTTGTGTGGCGTGGAATAATTAACAAGTATTTTCTGATAATGTTTTTAAAGTCTACATTGGCAGTTTTAATTTTGTTTTTTGAATAATGGTTTTCTTTGTACAGTGAAAGCCGCTTAATCCGATCACGTTGGTTTTAGCTATTTCGGCCGTTATAGACGATGAACGTGAAAAAACACGTTAAATTTAACGATTGACCGTATCATGATAATCTCTTCTATGTTTTAACAATGCATACATGTATTTAATCGTACATATGTATTTACATATTTTTAAAATGACCGTTGTTTAAAAAAAATGTTGAAAGAAGTGTTTGATGTTTCCTGCATGCGCGTTGTTCGAACCTGTCCGTGCTTCGAATTATGCTATGAGACCACCGGATTAAGCGGCTTTTTTCATAAAGGAAAGCTTAGGAAATTATCAATCCAGACTGTTTTGAACGAAATGGTTGACCGAATTAACAGGCTTTCACTGTATCGTCTTTGGTGAAAACGGTACTGCCCATTGACGATCCGACGGATGTTTATGTACCAACCTCTTTTGCCTTCATTTACTGTTCACACGTGATTGAAGATGTCGCTAATGAGATGTCTGCCAGTTTGTTGGAGTGGAAAAAATTCTCCCCAGTTAAGGAATTGGAAAAAATCAACGGATTTCTGGACGGATCTCCGTTAGATTGGGGCTATTTTTCTTTGCAACAGCAAGCAGAACGAAGTCGAGTGCGAAATCTCTGATCAAACAAAGATTCTTGACACGCTGCAGCAATGCCCCGTATGCACGCACCGCAGTTTTGCGAGGAACTGTCCACAGGAGTCACGATTCCACTCAATTTGACCAGCAGTACCCTTTGTAAACAGAAAAAAAGAGGTTGAGGCGAACGAACATTGTTTTATTTATACTGCATGTCCCCTGACTTGCACGGTTTGATGGCCATCATCATTTCCGACTGTTTTCCACCGAGTTTACCATTCGAAAGAATCCTTTACTCTAAATGTGAGCCTCAGTTTCATGAACCTGGACCGTTTGGGACTATTCATAAATAATGAGTAATTCTATGATTTGACTAAAACTTTCAAGGCACGAGGTTAAAATATCTAAGAAAATGAGAGATCAATGTCTGTTGATGTGGCGTTTGAAATTAATGAAGCACAACATGCACTTTTGACCGGCAAAGCAGCGCCATAAGTGGATATGCTATGCGAAAGATGACAACTGTGTCATGTCATATGAAGATGAATTATACAGTATACAATGTAGGAGCTGACGTTACATGATTTATGCATCAGATGTGTAATGGTGATAGACGGGAAATTTCCCGTAAAACTGGCATGACAACAAAAAAGATGCACCAGCACATACGAGTACAGCTCGTATTCCGGTGTTTTTTGAGTTTTTTTTATAATTTTCATTTGCGTGGCTTCTAAAATTTCAACTTTGGCCTACAATTTCATCTTTGGATAAAAATTGCAGGTTTGGATTGAAATTTCAGCGTTGAATTTAAATTTCAGCTTTGGATTAAAATTTCAGCTTTCAATTCAATTCTTTACCCTACAGTCAGTTCATAGTACCATTTTACGAGGGGGGGGGGATCATTATGTAAATTTAGTCAGACTAAGCAGTCTGGTCATGATGATCCCAACACCATTCGCCTGGAGGGATTGTGGGAAACATGAAAAGCCACAATCAAGGGTAGCCGACACGGGAATCGAACCTGTGTCTACCGAATGCGAGGCGAGAATGCTAACCACTCAGCTTTCGATTAAAATATCAGCTTTGGATTGAAATTTCAGCTTTGTCTTAACATTTCAGCTTTGGATTGAAATTTCAGCTGTGCATTGAAACTTCAGCATTGGATTAAAATGTCCAATTTGGATTAAAGTTGCAGCGTTGGATTAAAATTTGAGCTTTGGATCTAGATTCTAGCTTTGAATTAAAATTTTAACTTTTTAATAACCAATTCTCAAAATACACAAGTAGAAACAAGTAGAGCACTAAGGAGTCCCAGTCCTCGATTAATTCATTACCCGAATGTTCAGCAACTTTTAACGTTGCTTGAGCAGCTAATTTTCAATTAAAGTATTTTCCATTATTAATTACAATGTACTGTATGTCTTCGTTGTGTATCTATTTTAAAAATATCATGTGATATACGAGATGTTATTTGAAAAGTTGGCCTATTTGAGGTTGTTTGAACAAATCTTGCTGCGTTTAAGAAATTTATTTATTCTTGTTGTTTCTTGGTCTACTTCCATGCACGGTTTCTTGCACATCAGGGAAATATTATCACTAATCAAATAAGCATAAAATATGTTTTCTTAACTTCGAAATAAATGATTTTATTCCTTCGTTGGTCGCAGAACTAATGCTCACCTAATACAGTATTATTTAGTTTCATGAAAATTTAGATGCTGCTCTCGCCCGGTGTGCACTTTTCCGTGACACGATTGTTTCTGGTTCAGCGCTTCTTGCCGCTAGAATATTTTTACACGATCTTTCCCCCCAACAGACTGCACTCGAAATTGACTATTTCAAATTTGTTTTCAATTCCGACTTTATTCTGGGATAGAGATTTCTTGGGGACGAATAGTCATTTCCTTATTTTCATGGGCATTTTGCTTCATCGACTTCGTAATTTTCTTATGAGGTCGCGGCGGTTAAAGTTCAAATATGATACCTGATTTGATAATTTAATCGTGCATTTTGCAGTGAGGAAACGTTCGAGGTAATACAGTTCCTCTAGAAAAATGAATTTAGTGCCTCTTCGTTTATCGTGGCTTCTGATCACAATAGAGCTTTGCGAAAAGGAAATTAAACGATTCATCAAGAAAATGCTGTGTCGATGTATTGGCAACGTATACGTTCTTCCGACACAATGTCTCCACGCAGCGAGACATTGTTGTTTCTGAAAAAAATGTACATTCGTCGACAAATGTTGTTTTCGAGCAGAGAACGTTAGTAGGCTTGAATCAACTCTTCCTTTCTTATTTTGGGTTAGATTATTTGTATAATGTACATTTATAAGCTAAATGTTAACTTTTTAATAAAATACGAAACAAATCGTGCGATATATTATTCATCTTCAAATCTTATTTTTCAACGTCTCTATAGACTTATTTGTTCATTCTTGGTCAATTTTGGCATGTTCTCAGGCCATGAATTAATGATTTTATGAACATGCGTGCTTACGACCCACATGCACGTGCTGTTTAATCAGCTTGATTAGAAAGCTCGGTAAAACGCTAAAAATGGACCTGACCGAAATAATGTACATGTACTCAAGTTTTGAAAATACATACACAATGTATTTAATTGTGCGTATATACATATGTATTTACATAGTTTTTTAAAAATTATATATATTTTATTTAGAAAAAGTTGTAAGTATAGCGTTTGATGATGCCTGTTTGCTGCGACGGCTGAAATTTAATTTTCCAAAATACGCAAAAAACTCCATGCGCGTTGTCCAAACGTGTCCGCGTGCTTGTTCGAAACACGCTTGAACTTGTTTCGCATGTTCGCGTTATGTAGACACGTAGAAAATATGATCGAATTACGCGATGTGACGACCGGATTAAGCGACTTTTTTCATAAAGAGCATAGGAAAATATCCGTTCTGAATGTTTTGATCGAATAAAATAGCTGGCCGAATTTAGCGTGACCAAATTAACAGGCTTTCCCTGTAGAATGTCGGAGTTTTTAAATACTATAAATTTGCGATGGAGGAATTAAGATTTCATCCTAAGAAAAATTTTCATTAATTTATTTACAAAAATAAGTTTCTGAAGTGGGCGGATATTATTGTATATCAAATTCATAATGTGCAATAAAGGATAAGTGAAGTACTGTAGTTTTCGTTTAGATATGCATTGCTCATTCACGTAAGATATATTTTTTGGAAAGATGCATTTGCAAATTTATCAAATTTAATCGGAATTAATCAATATTAAAAAAACATTGAACTTGTAAGGAACGAAATTAAAGTCCATTTTAGATGTTTCGTGGAATCTACTGTTATACTTTGTTTCCAGTAATAAGTTTTGTTTGTTTTTGACAACGTTTGCCACATCTACGAGAATGCATGCCTTGTAAATCAATTTATTCAATATGTTGCTCTGGAAAACTTATCTCGGCGAAGATTATACTTTGTCGGTCTTATTTGCATATACACGTAAGATTTTAATTAAACGGCTGAAATCCTTAGGATTTCGTACCTCGAGATTTTGCAACGGTTTTGTGCTTAAAACATCACAATTTTCTTATTAATTTGGGTGGCTTCTAATGTTAAACAATGCCTCTATTCATATCAGGTTCTGTTTATTTTTATTCCTCTTTATCAGTGCGAATTTAATATTGTACACTTTCCTTTTAAACGGTATTGTATGACAGGTACTGTACATGCGGAATTCCACTTAAAATTAATTAATCGTAAATACACCGAATTGCTATTTCGATTGTAGCCATGGAAATTGTTTATGTAATTAGTATCGTAAGTTTTTTTTTAGATTTTACATAATCTGAGTGACCCACCTTATTTGAAAAAAAAACGGAGCCTAGCTGTGCTATCTTTCAATTTTTAAACGTACAACTACATGTAAATCTGGGGCTGCATTATAAATGACGTCATCATCAGAATTTTAATGAGTGACTATCATAATTTGAATGAATGGCGTTATCCGAACTTTCATGAATTACTTGCTCATCAGAATTTTAATGTTACGTCATCAATATATTTTAACGAACGAGTTATCAAAACGTCAACAAATGACGTCATCAGAATTTAACGAATGACGAAATCAAAGCATTATTGAATGACATTATCGTAATTTTAATGGGTGACTTTTACCTTCATAATTTGAATGAATGACGTCATAAGAACTTTCATGAATGACGTGATCATCAGAATTGTAATATCAGAATTTTAACAAGCGACATCATCAAGATGTTAATGAATGACGTCATCACCAGAATTTTTAGGAATGATCCCATTTATTAAAAATGTCCTACTTTTCGGACACCCGAAACTCCAAAGCTACCCTCTTAAGTCGAGGAAATACTTAGTTCAACGTCAAAAAACCTCACTCTGCAAGTTTTGTCTTAAGCGATTGCAACGACGTTGACAGAAATCTTATGGATGGCGTGACCTTTTTTATTATCTCCTAAACAATAACTTCTCGGTGCACATTTTTCATTAGGGAGAAAGTGAGTTTTTGTGTGCGTTGCGTTTATTATCAGTGGCAACCGTAGTCTTCTTGCTCATAACGTGTAATGAGGAGTAGCTATAAAACAACAACTGTGCTAGAACTGTCCTAAATAGTAAATGAAGTGCAGATAATGCAACATAATTGCTAGTATTTTTTTTTGCCACTCGAGAGCACTCGTTTCCAACCGCTGTACTTTCGCATGCTCTTTTCCGGCCAATCTCTTTGAAGTGGAAGTCGCACCAACGTAAATAGCTTTGCATCTTGTGATGGACACAATACTTATCTTTGTCGAAATAATGCCAGCAAGCTTCTTCATTTCGTTTTTCCACCTTACCACACCTTAACCACAAAATGTGTTACAGATCCACGTCATATGCAAACTTCTTAATGATAAATGGTACCTTCACTGAATCGTCTATAAACTTATATGTCTGGTGTAAATCAGTAATTATGCTATGTACGCTTTATTATTCACATACTGTCTAACATCGTTAAGACGAATCTTTAGGTACGTCAACATTTTTTTCGTTTAAATCGTTGTTCGTATTATCAGAAGTTAGACTAAACATTACTTCGACAAAAAAAAAGTTTTATCGAAGTTTCGGTGAAATCCTAACACACGTACATTTATAGGAACGGGGAGCTGCTACTTTTATAGGGAAATTCCTCGTTATAACGACGTACCCTTTTTTCATATTGTCTCAAGTTCGTTTTAACGTCACGTATAGCGAGAATGCTCGGGAAGTAGAAAATTCATTTGTTTTAACCGAAAATCTGCAATATCCGAATTCGGCTAAAACGAAGAAATTAACATTTTTCGCCCATGCTCAAGGGGCCTTACATTGTAGATTTTTTACAAGTTACATTAAAAAGCGTGCATGATGTCCTTTTTTTTAAATTTTTGGAAAAAAACGAAGTATCTCGTGATAAAAGGTAATGACAGGATTCATGATAATTTTTGACAGGCGGACAGTCCATGCCATGATGATAATTCCATTTGTTGTAAACTCAATTATTGTTACATCATTTCACACAAAATGAAAAGTTGTTTTTGTGCTGGTAAATCATTATTACAGTAATTGACAGGCTCATAGAATAGGCATTACCATGTGGGGTTATATTGTTTATAGGTTTTTACCCTTTTTGTTCTTGAATCTTTCCTGTTTACCCTAGCTGATGCCCCAATTCCGTAAATGTCTTTGATGCTCTTCTCTAAGCATGGTTCTACTGCGAGGCTGCGAACGGTTAATAATTTGCATTTTAAATATCCTTCGTGGATCATAAAGCCGCAGCTGTGTATAATGTTTTAGGGATTACGAGAGCAACATTATCCAAACATACTTGATGATTTTGCAGATAATGCATTTCAAGCAACAACGCCTTTTGGTCCTTCGCGAATCATAGTTATGACATCGCAAACAACTTTTGCTTTTTTTTCTACAGAAAGAATATCGCAACAACTTTACGTTTTTCCTAACTATTTTGGTATGAACGAAAGTTCGTTTATGAGTTAATTAGTAGAATATGTAAGATACAGTGGGACCTCTTTACGAAGAACTCGCTTTATACGAATTTATGATGGTACGAACTCATTTCCAGTCCCCGTTCTAGGGTTTATACAAATAATGTTAATTCCTTCGTTTAAGACGAATTCCGTATTCGGAAATTACAAATTTTTGGCTTACGAATGAATTTTCAAGTTCTCGAGTATTGTACTTACGTGACGTTAAAACGAATTTCAAATAATAGGGGGGGGGAGTAAAGGTTATAACGGGGAGTTCATCGATTAAATGTGCAATACCTTCTGATTACATATGTGTGCATGGTAGCTAAAGTGGGACGTCATTATGAAGAACTCGCTTTATTCGAATTTCTAACAGTATATGAACTCATCTCCAGACTCCATCCTGGGCATAAACGAATGATGTTATTTCCTACGTTTAAGACGAATTCCGTATTCGAATATCACGAATTTTCGGCTAAAACGAATGGATTTTCGAGTTCCCGAGCATTCGCGTTACGTAACGTTTAAACGAATTTTAGAAAAATAAAAAAATAAGTTATAACGAGGAATTCCTCGATAAAAGGTGCAGCACCTTCTCATTCGTATACGATGTAGTTGGGGTAGCATTCAATCTAGACTTAGATGAAACTTTAGTTCTCATTAAACGAAAAGATTTTGAAGTCCCATGAGATTCGTCTTAACGAGGTTTTTCTCTTAATGCAGGGCGGAAATTTTAATTGGACAAAGTGTTTTACTTTATATGATTAATACATTACTTAAAAGTTGCCGTCACAATACCATACGCGCTCGTTTCTCTTTCATAAACTATTTACAATTTCATTAAATGACTATTTCGTGCTTTTCAGCGTAGATAAAGCATGATCAGGGTCGAAACTGCCTAGCGATATGTTCGCAGATACCCTTTTAGCAGGTTTTGAAAAGGGAAATGCGCACGTGGAAAAATAATTTAATTACCATATACGAGCTTCATTTACTGGCTTATTTTTTTTTTTTAAATTTAAGGCATATTTCCTAATTAATTTTCTCCGCATGACGTAGCATTCCGAGTTGTTGTTTGTGCATCTGGTAATGCAATTATCGATTAAGCCTATCTCTCAGCTTTCACGCATGTCTGCAAATTAATTTTTAAAAGCTATCCTTGTACGGGACTACAACATCGTTTAATTGCATCTCTATAGAAGAGATCACCCTAACGACATCTTACAGTAAATTAAAACTCGGGTTACAAATTTTTCTTACGAGCTGAGAAACGCTTAAAACAATTTCAGTAGAACCATTTTAATTAAATTTGGCCTTCTTTTCAGTTGACAAAAATATGTCAGGAGGCGAAGATCGTGTATTTTTGCGTACTGGTGCATTAATTAAGGTTGACGTAATTATATGAAGATATGGTGGATGAAAATCTCTTCTCGATATCAATATTACGAGAAAGCGAGTTCTATTTACAGTTGTAATCTATTGAAAGCCATGTGTATTTTGTAGTAAAATTTTAAGTTTGTCGTTGCATTTTATGGGCATTAAAATGATTTACAGGTATCTTAAACATTTCACACATTTCTGCTCCTGATCGAATGCCTTCAAAAGTTAAAAACGCCGCTAAGCCACTATCTCTTTGGACTTTCCAATTTTAAGCACGTGTAATTATTGAAACATACCTTATATCTTTTAATGTTGAAAGATGTTCCGGGATGATGGAAGAATATTTACAACAAATTGCATTAAAATCCCACACAACGTTTTTCTTTTAAATGATTGCAGAAATTTTATGAACACCCCTCGTATGATGCATGTACACTGTATATCACCAACCTTCTCCGATGTTCTCCTTCCTATCTCATTAAAATCCATACAGTCGTTTTTTTAAAAAAAAAATATTGCGGAAACTTGATGAACGGTATTACATAGTTAATTACAAAGGCCGCATAATTAACGCAGTATTTATTAACAGCACGTTTTAGGTCAAATTTATTTCGATTTAATTTCAATGTGTTAAGTTATGAAAGTTTAAAATTTTATTTCTGTTCATAATCTATTTTTAAACGTGTTTAGAAGGCGTATTTCATACGTGTTTCATACGCTCTAAAATTTAAATATTTCTCCAAACTATGTATCTAGGGACGAGGATAGCATCCTCATCTTGCATTCGGTAGACCCAGGTTCGATTCCCGGGTCGGCTATCCTCGATTGTGGTTTTTCATGGTTTCCCATAATTCCTCCAGGCGAATGCTGGGATAGTTACTACCTGTACATTAAATCGGCCATGACCGTCTTCCCATCCCATCCTATCCTCGTCTTAAAGTCCCGGTAATTACGGGAAAATTAACTAAATTGTGATGTTTGGGTCCATCATGACCAGACTGCTTAGTCTGACTTAATTTGTATAATGATCCCCCCTAATAAGAATTGAATTGAATAATGTTGTGTCTACTGAATTCTAACCATGCATCCCATATGTTTTCCTAGAAATGCAACTTGCGGAAAATGTTTTTTCTTAAATTCCGAAACTATTTCAGTTCGATATGTTTAAATTTTTAAAATGAAAATTTTAAAAACAGATTTAACACTTTATGACACTTAATAAAGTGTCATAGATCGGTTTGTAATAAGTTATCCCGAGGTGTAAAAATTATATGAGGCCAAAATTGAAATCCTGGGCATGTGCAGTGTATGTATGCATGGAGCAATGAATGACGTAGCATTTTGTAAGGCCATAAATCATACTTTTTCACCCGGGTCTACTTTTCACACTGTAGCATATTTAGCATTTATCCATTCTGTAAAATGTATTAGTTTTTTTTTTTAAAAAAATGTCCACTGCTTTAGGTATTCGCAATTCATGGGTGACGCGTTCGTAATTTCTCGTAAAAGAAAAATTCGGAACTTAAGTTTGAATGAATTGCTTTGAAAAAGCTTGTTAAGATTTATTGCTAACTGCAAATGAGATCCGAGCAATATAAGGAATTGGACGCAATTCTTTTCATACGTCCAATGATTTCGTTGTTCCCTGGAATGACCTTATGCTTGTTTTTTTCCCCAGGACAAGCAGGTTATTCCACTCTTTCGGAGGACTAATTTCATCCCAATTTCCTAACCTACAACGTCGCTTTGGCTCGCCTTTACTGGAAACATGCCAAAGTCATGAATTAAAATTTATTGCTATTGGCCTAAAATGAACGAATATACCGCCGCAATGTGGACACAAGAAGTATATTGTATTAAGTTGTGAATACATTCACTTATCGGTTGCTCTCTGCTAAAAAAACGGGAAAAAGATAGTACATGTACGGTATTTCGGTGTTTCAATTCCAAGATAGCAAAACTCATTAAAGGGGAGAAGCTTTTATTAAATCCGCGAAATGAAACGTATCATCTATTTGACGAGCTTTATAGCCAACATTTATAATATTTTTTTCTCTCATCCGAAACCGTGGAAAACTTCTTACTTAAGAGAGTTCTGACAGATATAAGTCGGTGGTAAGTTTATACTAAAAGACGAATTTCCTGTATTGTGCAAAATGATATAAAAATGCTCCAGTTGGCTTTTTCGTCAACCTTTCCTTCTTATATGAAACGAAAAAGTAAATGGCCAGGAAATTGAAATCCTAATAGAACATCTGCCATACAATTGCCGTTATTTATTAACGTGCACTTGTCTGTGTTCACTAAGTGATTTCGACATCTCGTACGACGGCAGTAGTTTTTTCTTCGTGGAACCCGTGTATTTTTTTGGGGGATTTTTTTCTCGTGAAAATGAGACAGGGGATTAATGAAAAAGTGGGGAAATTGAAAAGTTCATTTTAAAAACGAAGTTGAATTTAAAATTGTATTTACAAAATAAGTTGCCAAACGAACATTATCAGTTCGTTAATTTTTAAAAATGTGCATAAACTCCACATCGATACAACCGCTGATGCATTAGATGCTTAGATTAATGTTTGCGCTTGCCGTTGTACAAACGTGTCGATCCGTACTTGTATAAAAGCAAACTTGGGGCCATTCAAAAAGGACGTCCTCATGTACGGGGTAGGGGGTGGTGGATATAACCAACTCGGATGTCCCCTTGATAAAATAAATGCCAAATAAAATCAGTTCCCAAAGTAAAAGGGAAATTAAGCGCAGTATCGCATAGGTGATGTGCTATAAATTGCAAAAGTCAGTAAACAGGGTACCTCCAGTACATTAATGGAAAACCTGTAAAATTAAGTCAGAGAACTTAAAATCTTAGGGTGCATTTGCAAACTTTTAAATTTTCCCAGTACAAATTTGCAAAATTTTGTTTTTTTTTTCGATCATAAGACTTGCAAAATTTTCAACCTTTTCCAAAGTTATCTTTACAAATTTTTCCACGTTTTCACATGGACAAATTCGCAACATGTTGCACGTTTTTTCAAGTACAAGTCGTCAACTTATTCAGATGTTTTCGAGTACCGATTTGTAAGATTTTCAACAGTTTCCGAGGAGAAACTTGCAAAATTTCCAACTGATTCTGAGGACAAATTGGCAAAATTCTCAACCTCTACAGAGTAAAAAAAATCACGTTTCACGTTCAAAATTTTCCGAATATAGTTTTTTGTTTCGGACGTTCGAATTGGGGGGAAGGTGCTCTGATTTACCGGTTCATAAAGGGAAGTATAGGAAAAAATCTGTCCTGAATGTTTTGATCGAGTAAAATGGCTGACCGAATTAAGCGTGACCGAAATGACAGACTTTTGCTGTATAAATAGTTAAACATTATAATAAAAACCAACTAAAAGGAGCCTACAATGAATGACGAGGTTGCATCATATTATCTTCCAACGACTCAAAGATGAATACTATCACTTATACATGTACATGTACTGTACATCATTGTATCTGAATAGGGCGTGCGACTCCATAAGCAACATTCCCCGCAATACACCGAAGATGGCAGTGTTTGCCCATCATCGTCCTACGCGGGTGCCTCGGTCAATATTTTTGCAGAAAACTATTAAATAGACGTTAAATAGCCGTATCGAATATACTGTACGTCTCATCGCGTCTTCAATATAAATATGCAGGAGCAGTTTGGTCTACTCGAATTTCCAAGATGATTAAAAACCTCGCGCGTGTTATGCCTTGGCGAGCATTTAGGGCGGCATTACATCATGCGTACGGATGAAGAAGGCATTGTTTGCCAATGTTTCCTAATAACCTAAGTCCACATTATCAGTTTTGCTCGACAGGAAGCTGGGCTCTGGCAATGTCAAATCTATTATAGTGGGTTGACGGCTTTGGCCAACCATCGTTATGGCTCCGTCCTTCCCCGTTTATGCCAAAGCCACGCGCTGCTTAATTACGAGCAACGGACCGATGCCTTTCTAATCCACTCTAGCACCATCACCCTTCAGGAGGGGTCAATGGAGTTCACCATTCAGCCAGCCCAGGGTCAACCAGCCATTCCCTTTCCGAATAAGCCCGTTTCACGTTTGTTTTCTTAATATTGGTTCGGCAAAATTGAAGTGGAGAAGAGCGCAATTCTCCCGAGGAGAGAAAATACATGTTTTCCTAACAAACAGAAGATCGAGGAGACCCTCTTTTTTATCTCCTTCGCTTATGTGTTTGCTTAGCCTTCATCTTTTTTTTTCTGAAGCAACATCACCTAATGTCGATCGATGCAGCGACCCGAGTAGACAATTTTAAAAGTTTCAATTTACTTTAAGGCACATTTCTTAATTGATATCGTTGCTATCGTTGTCGTGGATGACTAACAATGTTTTGTTAAAATCTTGAAATTATGCAAGTGCTGAGAAAATTACGTTACCAAAAATAAAGCGCACATCGGGGATTTGGTTTACAGGATGGACAATTTAGCACGAAATTATTTTATTGCAGCGTTTCCCATCCTTTTACCTCTGTGGTCTAGTAAAATAGCAAAAGTATTTCGCAGACTGTTAAGACAGTAACACAAACATTTATATCTGCGTGGCCCCAGATATTTCGTGTTCTGCTTTACTGACTTTTCCCATAACAATTACCAATGTTATCTACGATTTCGTGAAATCGAGCAAGGTGGCTGAGTGGTTAGCATTCTCGCTTTGCATTCGGTAGACCCAGGTGCGCTTCCCGGGTCGGCTATCCTCGATTGTGGTTTTTCATGGTTTCCCACAATTTCTCCAGGCGAATGCTGGAATAGGGTGGTAGCACATTGAGACTTTTAAATTAAGAAATTTACTTACCGACCACTGGCGCCACCCAGCGGGCTAACAAG
>JAQGAO010001968.1:0-21643 GCA_034697705.1 Ommatoiulus sabulosus | reverse complement strand
GCCATGACTGCGTTGAATTTCCCTGACTTTTTCAAACTAAACCATTCTTCCCTGACTTTTCCCTGACTTTTCCAGGTTTTCCAGGTCTGGGGGAACCCTGTCTTAAGACATATTCATGGGTGAAAACACTCGGATTTCGAGGCAATATAAATTCAAACTAATCTTAACAACGTTAGGATTAGCAGTAAAAAATGAAGTTGAATCCTACCTGCTTGATAATCGTAGAGCGCCCGAGCCATGAGGCCCTGATCCTCGCTGAAGTTTTGCTGACCATCGACGTAAGTGAGCTTAGCGCTGGCCAGTTCGGCCTCCTGGGTGTAACTGGTGGGTTGAACTTCGGGAGATTTGGCCCGTTGAGAGCCATTTTGCCCGTAGTGTCCTTTTAGGGCTTGACCCACTCGAGCCGTCTCTGCAAAAAATAACACCCAATAAATCAGACAGTCTTGACGGTGCCAAAGAGACTGCAAATTTCAAAATAGGATCCTCAAACATACCGTCCCAATAATCGGGTTCAGCTTCTGGCGAATGGGGCCTCTGCTCCACGGGTTGCGGTTGAGGGGGTGTCTGGTAAGAAACGGATTGCGCGTGCGGATGCGAGTACGTATTTGTAAATGTGTCACTGACAGCGGGGGCACGATACGACATCGGCGTGGATTCCGGAGCTGGTGAGGGTGGTGGCTGAAATTGAACCAAGTTTCAACAAAATTAATTGCTGATTAGCGAGTTTCAAATATCCTACATCGAGTAACCAGTCACCAACCAAAAAAAACCAAAAAGAATTTTGAAAAAACTTTAAAATTCCGATTCCAAGTATCCCAGCCACTTTTAAGCTCGACTATATAGGATTTATAGGACATTTAGCCTCCAAAAAATTGGACAAATATAGGACATCAAGACACCGAACGATGTAAAATGTGAAATATTAGCGCATTCACCATTGTCGCCAAAAACTATTCAGGATTCCCCAGAAATTTTAATTTCAAGTTAACTTCCCTGACTTTTCCAGGTTTTAAAAAAATCTCCCTGACCAATGACAACGTGAAAAATTGACATATTTTGCAAATTTGACACTAATAAATATTTTTTTTTTTAAATTTACTAACGACAATTTTGAAAATTTTTGAAAATGTGACAATTTTGTATTCAGTAAATGTTAAAAATTTGTGCTCGGAAAAAGTGGGAAATTTTACAATTTTGTCCTCGGAAAACGTTGAAAATTTGCGAATGTTTCCTCGGAAAATGTGGAAAATTTGTACTCAGAAAACCTAGAGAATTTTGAAAATTTGTACACGGAAAACGTAGACAATTTTGAAAATTTGTACTGGAAAACGTGAAAAAGTTTGCAAATTAATACTAGAAAAACATGGAAAATTTTCAAATTTGTACCTGGAAAACATGGAAAATTTTGCAAATTAATACTCAGAAAATGGGCCCTGAGCTAACCATGTAGAAATATGACAAAAATATAGGATTTATAGGGCATTTTATTCAAATATAGGACAATATAGGATTTATAGGACGGCTGGGATCCCTGCAAATGGTATACTGTATATACGAGAACATTTACAGTACAAGCCGCTTAATCCGATCAGCCATTATATTCGGTCAAAACCTTCGGAACGAATTTTTTCATATACCTGTACTGCCCTGCTAAAAAAGCCGCTTAATTAGATTGTCTCATCGCTTAATTCGATCAAATTGTCATATGTCTACATGACGCAAACGCGCGAAACATGTCAGCAGTTTTCATACAAGCCGATGCATGCGTGCATCTAAGCATCAGCGATATTTAGAAAATGAAATTTCAGCCGTTGCAGCAAGCAGGCAACATCAAACACTACTTATAACTTTTTTTTAAAACAAATATGATTTTAAACATAATGTATGTAAATACGATAGAATATACCGTTAAATATGTGCATTTTTAAAACACAGAGCAAATAATTTTGATAAGGTCAATGTTTAGCGAGTTTTTTGACATTCATCGCTTATTTCAATCAAAATCACTGGAACCAACGTGACAGAATTAAACGGCTTTCACTGTACACTACATGCATGCATGTCCATATGATAAACCATTTTTATCATTGCTGGAATTGACTTGGAGATCGGCTTAAGTGGATGATAAACCCAAATGATATGATAGAAACTTGAAATGTATCACTTCAACGACGTGAATAATAATATAATATGTGAACATTATGTTGTTGTTCGACATGAAACGTTTTGTCGATTCTTTGTTAGTTTAACATTCATCATAATTATACATTTTCTTTATGAAATGCAGTGCAACCAGTAAATTTAATATGCCATAAAGTCATCTGCCATTTGGTAATTTGCAAACTGTAGGGTACAGAGTTTAATTGAATTGAACCTCATTACGAAGAACTCGATTTATATAAATTTCCGATTCTACGAATTCATTTCCAGTCCCCGTCCTACGGTAAGGACGAATAATGTCCAGGGTTCTCCCATAAATATCATTTTCAACTTCCAAGACCTTTACAGGTTTAAAAAAAAAAAATTCCCTGACCAATGGTAATGTCAAAAATGTACGCATTTTGCAAAATTTTTGAAAATTAACATAGACAAATTTAAAAAAATACGTCCTCGGAAAACGTGGTAAATTTTGCAAATTTCTACTGGGCAAACGTGGAAAAATTTGTGCTCCAAAAACGTGGCAAATTTTGCAAATTTTTACTCATAAAATGGGCCCTGAGCTAACCATGCATGTAAAAGCATTAATTTTGGAATGCTACAACATGACTACGTTGTATTTCCCTGACTTTTTCAAAATAAGCCATTATATTCCCTGACTTCTCCCTGTCTTTCAAGTTCCCTGACTTTTTCAGGTTTTCCAGGTCTGGGGGTAGCCTGATGTTACTTTCTTCGTGTAAGACGAATTTCGAATTCGGATACTACACAATAAAAAAGGTACATTAATATAACGAGGAATTCCCCGATAAAAGTTGCAGCATCTTCCAATTCATATAAAATTAAGTTGGATTTTATGGAAACTTCGATGAAAATTTCGTTTTTTAGGGATTGTAAACTGTGCAATTGCTTACAGAACATAAAAATTAAAAAAGAAAGAGGGCGAAACGTTTACGATCGAGTGACAGCGCTTCTCAAAAACGGTTCGGACATCTGACCTATACTCAGATGAAATGCGATAAATTATGGAATAGTGTGAAAGTACGCGTCACAATGGGCTTACCGGTTAATTAAAGGTTCTAAGACACTCATTCAGCGAGCGCACACGGAGTCCCAGGCAGCTAGTTGTTGCCGCGTGGCTTTCATCCAAACTCTGGCCAACACGGTGCATTATTTACTAGGTAATGACACACCTACGTTGGCTCGATTCAATAATTCATGGTGGACCGACCAGTAGGCACGAATTCGACGCTAAAATATACATCAGCCCTCGCCATCTTGGGGTTAATTAGCTATATACTGTAGGACTGGGTCGGAAGTATTTCGTATATATATTACTACGAGAATATTACGCCAATAAACGCCGCGTAGTAAACCATCGTATATGCAGTTTTATATTGAATAAATAAGCCCGGACTAATAACTGCAGGCATCAGAGTCCGATGTATGCAGGAAATGAATGCGGATGTGAATGCGCCAATTTCGAGCGAATTTTGCTCAATACTAATTCCCGTTTCATCGATTCGGACTTTGACATT
Organism: Ommatoiulus sabulosus; assembly: GCA_034697705.1. NCBI lineage: Eukaryota > Metazoa > Arthropoda > Diplopoda > Julida > Julidae > Ommatoiulus > Ommatoiulus sabulosus. Next base: position 17,951 of record JAQGAO010001968.1, on the reverse strand, counting down.
GGCAGGACAAACCTGGCCCACTTACAAAACGAGCGTGCCGCCTCAATTGTTGGTCGCTGAAAACTCGGACAACGTATAATGAATAAATAAATACTTTCGCTATTGGCCAATTTCGATTTGGGGAACCCCGAGTAAATAGCAAGCGCAATTCAAACAAGATTGGTAAATTGGGAAATTTACCTATTTAGCCCGTGACTCGTTATCCCAAAATCGGGTTACACCGACCAACTACTGTACTTGTATAGGACCCATTAAATACATGTACAGTAGGTCGATGCAATTGAGTGTCTATACATGTATACAATCGACAAATTCGGATAGCTCAGACAGGAGCTTTACGAAGGGCACTTAAATTTGCTCGTCGCGTCGTGAAATCACGTCAACAAAATCGTTAATTTGGTTTAAAAAATTCACTAGAAAATATTGTTTATTTTCAAACAAAATAAATGCATTCCTTTTGCACGTTGGACTTCGTACGATTGCAAAAACTGCCATTCGTAAAGCTTCTGACCGAGTACCCTTATTAAGAACAACTTACGGCTGATGCTTCAGTATATCTATAATATCGTTATCAAAAACAACCTTTTTGGTTAGAAAAAATAATAATTCATTGCTATTGGTAAATGAAATTACTGTATTCTCCTTGAGGTAGGTTACATGTAGCATTTTTTCTAAAAAAAAAATATCCCTTTGTGATAGATGCCATGATGACTTTCAGAAACCACGTATTGAAACTAACAACCTGTTGACAAATTTATTTTTAGTTGGGGAAAAACTGCGTATTTATGGTGATCTTGCTAAAACAGGAGCTACCTTCGAAATTTAGATTTTGCAGATATTGCTTCAAGACTTTCACTACATAGGTGAAAAGTTTTAAAAAAAGTTAAGTTTTTCCACACATACCATATGTGTCTGATGACGACCTCGAAGGTACGGCAGGAAATCTGAAGCTTCAGAACTTCGGTAAAATTGGCTGGGGCTTCAGTAGCGCGTGTATCCTGACCACTAGTAATCATGCCGGTATAACGAATGGTACAGTCACAGTATGCTGCGGGTACAGTTGGCACTCACACGTGGCAAATTGTGACACTAGTTTACTTCGGTTCTGAGTGCTATTAATAAACAGTTAACAGGCCATAAAATGTTCGGTAGGTTAGCAGTTTAATCAGGCGTCAGCGATGACAAGGCCTCGGAAAATTTGACTGAATGAAACTTGCAGACATCTGGAATCACAAACAGCAGCAACGCCCACGACATAAAGGCCAAGTAAATGGAGAAAAATTTACCAAACACTGAGTGATTTACTACATTCGCAACCTGTAGATACACCTCAACTCGACCGCCAATGAGAAACGTCACTAGCAATTCTGGTATAGTGTAGGAAATATTGAATTCATTCAGCTGAAAATCGCCGTTTTAGGTGGCGATTATATTGGGAATGAACTTGCAACGCAGGTATGCGTTTTAAAAACATCCGAATTCAAAAGTTATAAATTAGATAAAAAAAAGGTAAGTTTTTACACATACACATGAACCATATATGCGTCTGATTTTTAACAAAAGTGAAAAACGTGAGCTTGATAATACGGATTTGCAGCAGAAATTACAGTATCACCTGAACAATTATGCAATATCAATAATGCATATACGAGGGGTGTTCGTTATTAAGTTTCCATAATCATTTAAAAAAAAACGGCTGTATGTATTCTAATGAAATTTGTTGGAAAAATTCTTCCATCATTCCTGAACATATTTCAATGTTAAAATATGCAGTACGTTTCAAAAATTGTAACGTGCTTAAAATTGGAAAGCAAAGATGGACGGCGAGGAGATAGTGGCTCGGCAGCGTTTTTTTTAACTTTGGAAGGCATTTCAGGTGCAGAAATGCGTGACTTGTTTAAGGTCCGAGTAATGTCCGAACGTTCGGTGTAGGAGTGGATTAGTCAGTTGAGAAGTGGACGTTGAAAACTTGAAAGTGTGAAAGGATCAGAGAAGTTGACGTTGAGTGTCTGTCACAAATGCTTTGATTTAAACCTTTTTTTTGAGCAAGGCTCGCTGCCTAGAACAATGGGAAAATGCATCTCCCAAAATCCAAAATGGATTTTTTTTTTAATAATAGATGACGTTTGCATGTATTTCTATACCAAATTTTATTAAAATCTATATCCGCTTTATTAAAAAAAAATGATTGCGGAAACACAATGAACACTAATGCAAAACGTTTTGGTCGTATACTTGAGCAACATTAAAGGGGGACCCATCTTTAAGATGTATGTGGGTATGTTTGTGGATTAGTGGGCGAAAAGTTTTCCCTTGAAGCGCCATAGCTGAAGTGGTATGGGGGCGCTGCGGTCATAATTCGTTAATTAGGCCTACTTCGTCGCTATAGGTAAGTACAGCCCGGGCAAAGCCGGGCCTTCCAGGTAGTCTTTTATATTATAAACAGTACACGGTGTTCTTTTACACTATGCTGTAATTAGATGTTGTAATTTTTAAGTAAGGACAATGTGATTTACTGCTCACGCATCAAACACATTACAGCAGCATGCATATAAATAACTAACGTTTTGAAATTATAGATTTTGGTCGTTTTTCCCGAAATGAAATGTTTTATAGAAGCCGCAGTTTGCATGCATGTTCATAGCCTTTTCTCCACTTGAATTATTTCCCAGGCACCCCAATCGTGATAAATAAATGCTAACTTTGACGTCAGGAAGTTTGAGGCATCCGTTCCATGTTCGAACAGCAGTTTTAACGCATCTGCGTTGTTTCAAAATTGCATTTCAATTACAAAACATTGAACAGCATTTCCTTACTTTGCGTATTAATTTCTTGTAATTCAATTAATGCAACCAAAAGCCTCATAATTTATAACTACAGCTTGTTACGTGATTTATTCGAATGATATAAATGTAAATGAACAAGGTTAACGCTAATTAAAAATATCCAGATATGAAAGTTTCAAAATGACAAGTTAATATGCACGTACAGTGTAATTATGGCATTTTAATGGCAAGTGAAATAATTGCTATTAAATTTATGATCTGCTCATCATGGTAGAAAAACGCACATTTCTCTCATCTGGCATGCCAACAGAAAAATATGAAACTCGGTGCCAATTATATCTAGCAAAGCTTAAATAAACGTGCTTATTCAAAGGAAGGACACCAGGAAATTTCGCCATTTTATGGACAAAGTGATGAAACTAAATCGAGGATGTTTCTGAAATTACTAACAAAGTTACATGTACGAAAATAAAAACGAAAATAACATACAGGACTAGATTTTTCATTTCCGTTTATTTTTAAATGAAGACGTTAAGCTGAATAATGCTGGTAAAAAGAGTATGTTTTACGAGCCTACAATTTATTTTCTCAAAACATTAAAAACGTAGATGTTCTACATCCACCCCCGATCCACTGTCCACAATTTCGAAAGCAAAGAAAATTTTATATAAACGGGAGGAAAAATAGGTATATGTCGAGTGTAGTACAAAACTACGAATTTGGAATATGTATTTGGGGTTCGTTTAAACCGTATAGTTGGTATTATCAGAAGTCAGACAAAACAAGATTTCAATAATAAGAACTATAATGTTTCATAATGTTGATAAGTCATCGAATAGCAACTATTATTAGGGGAATTTCCTATTATAATGTACATCAATTCATAGTCTAACATATTAGTTTTAACGTGGCATAGGGCAAATGCTTGAAAACTCGAAAATTCGTTCGATTGAGCCGAAAATATGTATATCCAAATTCGGAATTCGTCTTAAGCAAAAAAAATTAACGTTATTTGTCCATGCTTTAGGACGGTGAATGAAAATGAGTTCTTTTAAACGAGGTTCTACTTGTTATTAACATTGCTGAAGTAGTCCGTCTAACTGGTGATAATAATCAGTCATTTTGTTATTAACATTGCTAACGTTATAGTCTGTAATAATCAGTCATTTACCCGCAAATAAGAATTTTAAAAAATCGATATAAAACTTCATGAATACGGCCTATCATAAAGTTGTTTTCAGAAACGTTACCCACTTCATGATCCACTGCTTAGCGATTATCTACATTCCTATAAATTGATTACTTTTACAAGTACAACGAATTTCTTCCTAACTATTAGGAAAACTGCACATCTACATGCACGCATCTTCGCCAAAATAACTTTACTTTTAAAAAATCGTTAAGTATATTAAACTTCCTGATAACAACGATGCAGAATCTGTTAATTTCCAACGTGACTACCTATCCCAGTTTTTTTTTTTTTAATTTCCGTTAGGTAAGTTAATGGAGTAACTATTTCCATATTACAGAAATGATAAACTCATAAAGTGAAGCATTAATCATGGAGTCGATTAATATAGGCCAGAGGCGCGCTAAATTCTGTTAATTAAGTCATTCTTTTAGATTTATGTAAAACAGCTGTATATAAGCAGGTTACGTTAAATTTCGAAGTGCGGCTAATCAGCGTACGAGGATTAAAAACAAGAAATATGCCTCAAAAATCTCGAGTTTTATCTTTTTGCATTAGATTTGGTTGCAGGCAGTGTTATCCAATTATGCATCAAACAACAAATTACTTCGCTCGTTTTACATTTTGGGTCAAATGCGATAAAAGACTTGTCACGTACCCGTTAAAATTATATAATAGACTCACGTTTGCACAATTTTATAGAAGCTTTTATGATAGGGATACTCAGACAAAAGCTTTATGAATAGTATTTTGAGCACCCGTGAAATCAACTGCATTCATTGGTTTGAAACCAGTGACATTCGTAAAGCTTTTGTCTGAGTAGTCCTACCGTAGTGATTTTGAAACGCCATCACACCGTTTCTTATGACGCTGAATTAATGTCAAATGATATTTGATTTCAATGCATTTCACCACATGATTATTTTGTGAAACGAGTTTAAATTTTACAAAACAATGCCAACATTATGTTTAAAACGTGTTAGAAAATTATTTTTTATAAGTTCAACGATTTATTTTTCAAAGGGTATATAACATTACGAAACAACTTTGTGATTAACAATAGCTACTCCTAAAACTACAATTACATGTATAAAATGAAACGTGTTTTATAGCATCCTAGGTCATTGGCGTATATAGGCCTACGTATTTGGGGGGTCGAAACCCCATCCCTCTTAAGGCCCCATTGTGATACAAACTTATATTATATAGGTAGGCCTACAACACTCCTAGGTTGACACCTCCCTCCATTGAAAATCTGTACCTACGCCCGTCCTAGATATTTGTTTTTAAAATAAAAATTATAGAGAAATACAAAGGGATCCATTCAATATCTATTAACTGCAGTTTCATGTATAGACTACTGTTGTTCATAGTTTTCATATTTTTTTCATATTATATAGTTTTCATATAAGAAGTATTTTCCGTACATTTGAATCTCATTTTCTCAATTAAATAAAAACATCTTAAAATGCTCGTTTAAGTGTTTTATAGCGTAGAATTTTATAGGTACATGTTATGCAGTAAATTAATTAGGAAGCCAATGCATCTGAAGGTCCCCAAGTGCAAATAACCACGCGAAAAATACATCGACAAAACTTTATGCAAAAACTTATCAATCAGGAATCAGGTCCATCTCTATAAAAACCGCTAGCCTAGACCTGTCCATCATTCTTTTTTTTCTTGGGAGCAAGTTCACCTCACAGCTTTCAATCATCATTCAAATTCAAGCTATACACGGCGTGATTATACCAATTTGACAAACTCGTTTTTTCTAGCATTTCATAATCACTCTAGCATTTTGTGAATGCGCCACTGAACGTCCTCCAGTTGCCACAAGGACATTTAAAACTTGAGTGAAACTGATTTCCCCAAATGTGCCATCAACATTTAGCCAGGAAATTCACCAACTTAGCACATGCGACTACTTGTTTATTAGCATATTATTACCACTGAGCTATAAATGTATCTGGAAAACACTTTTTTAAACTCATCCAAATGTATGCCTAGTCGTGTCAAAAAGAAGCAAAGTTCGCGATACGAAGGTGTGCGAGCTAAGTAGGTTTTTCACCACAACCCACATCAAATTTAGGTAAATGGTTAAGAAGCGTTTTTTGGTTAAAAAATTTCAAAACGTAAAGACGTTGCATGTTAAGTTTTCTAATAATGCAAACGCAGTACTTGTATGTGACACGAATATGACACGCAGCATTTGCGTTTACAAATCTAGCACGAGAGAAATTGGAAATTCCGTCGTAACAGAGGTTTTTACACAAATTTAAACTTTTAAAATTATATCCTGCAATTTTGGACCCCCACATTTTTCAAAGATGCAATATGTCTGCATTTCAAATAACTAATAAAAGACAATCGAATACTGCTACTCATTGACTGATTTTGAAACAACCAGTTTTTCTCTAGTCTGACCAAATAATCCGCAAATAATGTTTTGTATGATTTTTTTGGTCACATTTTCAGCAGCGTATACAAAACTGCCATTCAATGGAAAAAGGAGCTGCTTTGTTTCATAAACTATGAAAATACAGTATTGCAGTCGAATAAAATGGTTCAACTATAGTTCAATTCAATTCTTTACCCTGCAGTCAGTACATAGTACCATTTGGCAGTGGGGATCATTATACAAATTACGTCAGGCTAAGCAGTCTGGTCAAGATGGATCCCAACATCACAATTTAGTTAATTTTCCCATAATTACTGGGACTTTAAGACGAGGATGGGATGGGATGGGAAGACGGTCATGGCCGATTTAATAGAAGAACTATCTCAGCATTCGCCTGGAGGAAAAACCACAATCGAGGATAGCCGACCCGGGAATCGAACCTGGGTCTACCGAATGCAAGACGAGGATACTAACCTCTAAGCCACCTTGCTTGACCTAGTCTGATCAAATAATCCGCAAATAATGTTTTGTATGATTTTGTTTTGTCACTTTTTCAACAGCGTATGCAAAGCTGCCATTCAATGGAAAAAGAAGCTGCTTTGTTTCATAAACTATGAAAATACAGTATTACAGTCGAAAAAAATTGTTTAACTGTAGTGTTAATACAGCCGGCTGCAATTTATTTTCCGCTGGGAAAATTAATGGCATTCTCCTTATTTTTGTCCCTATCAATAGTCAGTTTATTTGGGATTATTTCTGCTCCAAGGCCAAGTACGACGAAGCTTTCTGAATCCCCCTGTATAATACCAGCTAGGGAGTCTTGACTTTGACACCATTTGGTAAAGCACCCTCTTCTTCCCTGACTTTTGACCAAAAGCAAAACGTATGGCCGCTTCTCTAGAAAACAGATTTTCGTTAACGACAGGAAGCGGCTATTATTACGACGCCAAACTCAAAAAACGACTACGGAATAAATGATTTGAAGAAAAACTGGCGATTGTCCGGTCAGGACTGCATTAACTTCCAGGTGGAATAGGCTAGGCACGGTAGCTTATTCGAAGGCCGAGTAATTTACGTGGTTGGAGGCCGATGATAAAGCACAAATTTCGAAACACTTTCCACAAATTAATTGCAAGTTTCTTCCCATCTGTGCAATCCCTTTGCATATCCTGTAAAACTTGCATTTTCAGCCAGCATGTTAACATATACGACCACGGGACGTGTGACACTGACAGTTCGCTTCATGCATATTGCATAGTTCATCGAGTATTAACGGCGCTTCTAATTGAATAATTTGGTCTAATTTGCCACCACTCACTGATCTATCAATATTAATTGGAGAGAAATCGTTAAATGCGTGATTTATGTTAGGGCGTCCCTCAGAAATCGACCCCCCCCCCACATATCACATAAGCTTCATGAAATATTGACCAGCTGCAGCCAACGTGTCCCATTTTTCCCGAGAAACGTGAGACGAAACTGCGCGAAATTTTCGCCTTTTCGACACCCCGAAACCCTCCGAATCGACATTAACGCGCTGACATTTACCCGAAAAAGCAATTTAACAAATTTAAAGTGGTCGAACCTTGGGAAATTTCGAACTCGCGCATTCGAACATGCTCCGGTGGTTCGTTCCAAAATCGACGGAATTCAGTTTGAAATGTGCCTTTATGGTCAGCGTTTCTGTCGATCGATTGGCCGCACGCTGGAGTTTCACTAAATCCACTTTGAGGGTGTATCCCCGGCGTGAAAGCGTGCAAAAATAATAATTTTTCCGAGGATTCTCGGCACTCACCTATCACAGTCTGTCGCCATTGTTTTCCACTTTGGCTCTGGCGCGTTGCATTCTGGATATTCTGACTAACCCACGTGTAGCCTCACAACAGCATTTGTTGACATTGGTTACCTTGGCGATACCCCTGAAAATGAAAATAAAACTTCATTTTCTCCATTACGTCGCGTTGCACCATTAGCGAAATCGCCGATCAAAAAAAAAAAAGATGTTTTTTTAGTATCGTTTTCAATGACTTAATTGTCTCGATATAAAAGTTCCATTAATTCTCCCTGTAAGTACATGCATCATGCATGCATGTAAATTACCAAAACTCATGTCTAGAAGGCATAATTAAATAACAATATTAAACCTTGAAACGTTGGCATTTCGTGAATTTCCTCGAGGAAGCACCGAATTTTAATGTTCTCTGTTGCAATTAATTCAAAGAAATTCAACTGCATTAATTTCATATATCACGATTTGGGTTTTGACGTGCGTGCAGGTGTAATCAATTACTCACCTACAGATGTAAGCACAGAATCGCTGATCTTAGCCTCAAATCATGCAGGCTCATCTACTGTATACTGCTCAATTCTGAAGGCTTTACAAAAAATAAATAAAACTTCATTCGACCTTGAAATCACCATTTCAAAACAAAGCATTTTTGTACACTGGCCGGGCTAAATGAAAAATTTGAAAAATGGTAATATCCTACAAAAATGTCAACTTGATTTTACGGAGAAATTGAATGAAAGAAATGAGAAAATTTCCTTAGAAATAAAATTAAGGCTTCTGTGATCTTTCGAGGTGGATTTAATAAGATTTGTTCAACTTAAATTTTGCCATAACCACAGTATATGCGAAAAGACCAGCATGGTGACTACGCAGTATACTGTGGCCATAACATTATTTAGAACTAATGTTTGAGAACGATTTCAAATAAATTCTCCAATTTACAGAGTACTGAGTACATATTTTTAACTCTGATATTTCAGTAACTGTCCTAGACTCCAATATTTGAGAAAAGAGAAACCGTTAGCGCCACCTATTCTTTGCAAAACTAAACTAAACGTGTGCTTGCCATTGCAGTAAATACAAGCAATGTACATGTACTGTACGTGTATGTTAAAATTAAAAAGATAGTTGATTTTCATTCCAAAGAAATTCTTGGGACACTAGGCTCCAACAGATTTTAAACATTGTTTTAAAGAAAATTACTTCGCAAATGCAATTAATTGTTTTATTAGCATGGAATAAACCAGCATTAACACAACAAACATACCTCCAATTTCAATAAAATACATGTATGTCATCACGATTTCAGTTAAAGTACCATTATCTTGATAAAAGCAGACAAGTTTCATTTCGGACAACCAATTTGTTTTTCAAATAATTGAAAAATAAAAGGGGCATGTGGCCACCAGTCATAACTCACGCTTATTAAATATGGCAATATGGCTCAATCCATAAAGAATCATAAGTTACATTTACCAACATGAAGTTGGTCGGTTAATTGCAATCGAATCTTGTTCTCAGAACAAGTTACTTCAATTATTTCTGTTGGCAGTTTTTTTAAAAAGAACCGTAAAAAACCGTAGTTATGTTAATTGATAATAGTGGCTATCCAGTACCAATACTTCGTGATTGAGTGATAATGAAATCTCGATTCGCACTGTTTCATGGATGAAAAATAAGAGAGCTTGACAGGAAAATCAAGAAAAGTGTGGAAGGGTCTCTATTGCAATTTTCCAATTGCGATTGAATAAATGAAAATAAAAGCATGTCAACAATATTTAAAAACTGGGGACATTATTTTCATGCTCTGGCAACTTTTCAAGATTAAATACACAGACTCAGCACCCGCATATTCTTTCCATGAAAAGTCTCGTAAGAAAAATATTGCTAAAAATTTGTGTAACCCTGTGTGAAACATAAAGGAAGACAATCTGGGTTTTTAATTATAGCAAAAATATTAAAATGGAAATTGAATATATCATGCTACTCGTAACATAATCAAAAAACACAATAGAAGAATGGATCTCTTTATGGGAAAATTTCCAGGAAATTACATATGCAATTTTAACAAAGTGACACTCTATGGCAAAATGCTTAATCTACTTAAGAATTACATCATCAAAAAGATTGATCTTCTTAAAACTAAAACTGTCATTAAGCATTGCATTTGAAAAACGTATCTTCCAAAAAAGTTTAAAATTTTCAGTTTTACATTAAATTGAACAAGCGTGTCACATTTGTTGAATAGATTGCATATTAATTCATTATTCCAGGCAGGTACGCGTGTGGTTAAAAATTTAACAAAAATCAATAATTTGCCAGCTTTCAACTCGTTTTAAGAGTTTCAATTTTCATATTTCTGAATGAATCCCTATGTTGAATTTTTGGCTGTTATTATAAACCAGACTGTGGGAAGGACAAATTGAGAAAACATTTCACCCAAAAACACCCGAAGGTTTAATTTCATCATTTAACGCTTGTAACCAAACTCCTTAGCATCATCTTCGGTGAAATCGCCATAACGCCACATGTTCAGCTACAAAAAAATACGAATTAAAACATCTCTTAATTTAATAACATTTAAAAAAAAATCAAATAATATGCTCACCCTTTTCTTCTTGGCGGCTTCCTGGGCATTTTTGTATTCTGTTACCTATTGAAGAAAACGTTACTTTATTAAACATTATTCCCCCCCAAAAACTAGTAACATTCTCGACAAATTGTTACAACTTGCCAGTTTTTTTAGCCTCTTCTCTTTGCGCATCTCCGCTAACAGAAATCCCTCAGTTATGAGCCCTTTGACAATGTCTTCTTTCGTGTCCGAATTTAAAAGAGTGACGTAATCGATGCCTGCTGCTTTGAACTCGACGTTAAGTAGGAGCGTTAGGTTTTCGGTTTCAGCAGCGAAAGCCTGCACAGCATCTTGCTGATATTCAACCTGCAATAGGCGAAAGTACCATTTTGGTTCGTTAATGATTTCCGAGGTAAACAATGTTAGATTATCGAGCGAACGAACGTACGTCTGGATGTAAAGCTGCGCATGCTAAGCCATACTCGTGTGCAGCGGGCCTAAGACCTTGGAAGTTCATTGGTAATGTAGCCAAATTCAGATTTTTCGTCACTTCTCTCTGAAATCCACGCAATTGAAATGGTTTACGAAAAACAGTCTTGGATAAAGTTTAAAAATCCAAATGAATAAATAAATAATCCCTCACGTTTCCGTAATCAACGTAGAAAACGTGCGCGCTTCCATCACCGAGCTTTTCCACTTTTGCTCTGTACCTGGAAGATGCGAGAGTCACGTAAGAACCAGGTATTTTTTTCAAACTTTTAATGCACTGACAATCGTAAACTCACCATTCGCCATCGACAAACTTTGCAGCGCACAAATCTCCTTTTTTGGGTGTGTACGAGCCGGGAAGAGGCGGATTAGCAGTGAATTCCTGACGTAATTGGTCCATGAGTTCCTCCAGTTGAGGTCCATCTTCCACGTGCTGCGCGTAGAACTGAAGGGATGGTCGAACTTCGGTCAGAACAACTGATACGTAATTGATGCTCCTTTCAACAATCTCATCTTTAACATCCTGTTCCTTAGGTTCTTCATAATTTGCCCAAATCTTTCAAAAAAAAAATGTTCAAATTTCCGTGCAATCTCAGCTATAAAGCAGAACATTGCAAATACAAATTACAAATTAGAAGTTAACCAACTCACTTTGGCTTTTCGTGCTTTCGCGTTATCCTCCGCTGTTTGTAATGCACGGAAATGAGGGCTTCGCTCTGCCGTCGAGTGAACACTGGCTAGACCTTCTTCTACGAGGGCGACGGAAAGGTTTGTGTTGTCGACCCACAACCAGCCGATGAAGTTACCGGCTTTGTCCATATTTTCAACTTCAACCTCGACCTTAAGGGATAAAAAGAAGCATTAACATGTATATGGTTGTTTAACCAACGACTTTTCCTAAAAGAAACCCCCAAAATCATTTTCTTATCCCAGACAGGGAAGTCTGGGATAAGAAACGAAACTAACGAAAATCTGGTGCGAAACTTACAAAACATAATTTGGATGTCCCAAACATAATTTTCAAAACATGGTCTCAATTATCCCAAAATAGCTCAATTTCAACACAAAACAATCTTAGACGTCTAAAAATAATTATTCTTAAGTTCTTCATGGTTTCAGGGAAATGCCAATTTCCTCATGATCAACCTGATTGCTCTCAATTCTCAAATAAACAACGTACCTCTCTCTGCATGCACAGTTCTTTCGTAAATGCCAATGCTTCATCTCCGAAGGGCTCAGAATCTAGGGCACCCACACTGGGTACTATCCTCGATGCTCTCGGACAGCTAATACCTGGAATTCGATGGACATTTAAAATGAATTCCAGTTGGACAATGACCACAAACGTTAGAGATGCGCCAAGAAAGTCTAGCGCATTTTCAGACCTGCTAGAAGGAATGTGATGAGGCATGTCTCCTTGGGCACATATAACCGTAACCGAGAGCCGCTGCTGACGTATTCGACAACACCTTCAGATCGACCTGCCCTTTGCAGGAACGGAAGAAACTGCTTGGCTTTAGCATAATCCTGTGAAAGAAATTTATAAATACATGTTGCAAACATTTCATTGATAGGTGGGAACTAGTATCAAGGAATCAATTGTAACATCAACATACCCCTGACACATCAGCCACCCTGTGAATGGGAATATCTTTTTTCCCGTGCATTCCTTTACCACTTTTTGCTGCTTTCGTCTCGGCGGCTAGTAATTCATCGTAGTGGGAAGACCTTTGATCGTCATCTTGTCGATAACGGACCACGGTGGCGAAACCTTTACTCACCAGAGCTTCAGCAACATTGCTAAAGCAGAATTAGTTGAAAAATGTTGTATTCGCAGCAATGGTGCACATTTTCAAAACAAAATTATCTTCCAAAATTATAAGCTACAATTTTCTTCTTTAATTCAGGTAAAATTTATATTGGCATGAATATCTCCTCATATTTTATACCCGAAGCATGTCTAACAACTGTTAATTGTTAAATAACTTACATTCCACCAATTGTGACCGTGCAACATGTCTTTTCTGGGAATGAATTGGATGCTGGTTGAACGTAATCCAATACAACGTTTACCTGAAACATTCAAACGAAAACAAAGCAAACATATTTAATGATTTTAATTTTAAGACAGAATTAAAAGCTGGTTGCGTAATTTTCTTAAAAATAAATTTGGAAAAACTCATTTGTGGAGTATTCTAAAAATATTAGTGAGAGATCTAATCATAAACCAGATTTGTAAGAACTGAAACATTTTTTTAAGATTAATTTTTTCAGTAGTTTCCTAACAGCAACCATTGTCCATTTCTATCCATTTTTTTTCCATATGTCTCTTTTTTTGTACAGGGTGGGCCAATAAAAAGTAAGCCAACTTTATAAAAATCATAAAATTGTTATTTGTAAATGGAATTTAATGAAAACTTGTACAAATATTGTTGTTCTCTTTACTTTCGAAATGCCCTCGTTCACGTCCTTTTTTAATGACGTAATCATTCGAATTTTGAACGCTTGGAATGAAATTAATCAAACAACAATCGACGAGGCAATCGCCCAATGGCGCATGCACATTAGGGCTTGTGTTTCCGCGAAAGGTGCTAACTTTGAACACAAATTGAAATAAGAGAATTTTTTTGTATCCTATTTAAGTACACATGTACAAATTTTCACCATTTTATGATTTTTATAAAGTTGGCTTACTTTTGATGGGCCCACAATGTACATACATATATAGTTTGAAAGAAATTCAGACATAAGTTTGTCAAAGAATCTGTTACGAAAGTAAAGACTGCTACCTTCTTCCCAATTAGTTTTTGGCGAAGAAATTCCCTGGCCTCGTAAAGAAATGGGATATCATACAGGGGCCTGAACTGTCGTCCTTTCTGGTCTTTAGGAGCATCTTCTTTGGGCCCTTCCGAATTCCTTAAGGGAAGAAATAGAAACCATACCTAAATACCTCATAGTATAACGGTGAATACGAGCAAATTATTAGTACTAACCTCGGTGGTCGAATGCTGGCCAAAAAGATTTTCTTTAGCTTGCCATCATTGGTTTTAACAACCAATGCATCAGCATTGACAACTTCCATAACCTTGGCAGTGTATTCCTTGCCTTTGCCCTCCACGTGGGTCGTACTTGGGCTGTAATCTTTCCAAATCCGGACCCTTTTTTCCTTCGCAAACCTTTCCGCTGCTCTCAGCTTGTCAACTCCGGACGAAACAAATGCCATACTCCAATCAACGCAACGTGCGAATCCTTCCTTCACCAGTAATTCTGCTATGCTTCCATTCTTGAATTTAAAAAAAAACTGAAGTTACTAAGATGTTGAAATATGACAGAAGGTTTTACAAATTCTCCAATTAACTTTATATATTAAAAATTAGTGCAGAAACAAAGCAAAATAAAATGTGAAAGTATATTTTGATTCTTGGATTCTTAAATGCTTTTTCACATTTAATTTTGAATTTACTTCAATTAATAGTAATGCCAATGTTAATGGAAATCCCAAGGCGGTATGATAATATTACGATGTATTACCGGATGAATAATACTGCCGATGTAATTAGCGTTTGAGACACTCTCGAGTATGATTTCCACATCTCTTTGCAAAAGACGTGATTCCGCGAAGAACTTTGCTTCTTCTGCAAATGGTTCGGCTTGTGGTGTGGCTCCATCCTCTCCTTGTTTGAAGGTAGGACACTGTAATGGCAAAACAAGTTTGGAATTTAAATGATATGTTTAAAACAAACATGCTTTATACGTGTCCTACTGAAAACATCTTGAATGAGAAATTTAACCATACCCTAATACCGGACATCATTAGCGTGACATGTTGAAAGTTTGGGAGTAGAAACGCCCTGATTGTACTACCATCACGTACATGTTCTACGACAGCTAAAATTCAAGCGAAACGCACAAAAATATAAATCAACACATCCTTCAGCTTTAAACAATGATTTATTCAGTAATTTTCTCCACATTTTTGTAATAAAATGTGAGATACCTTTAAGAGGCTCTCCATGAAGTGAGTCCACAAAATTTCTTGGATTTTCCACAGTCCATTTGATATCCCTGATATGGTCTTGAGGGTTATCTTTGCTCCATATTCCCTTTGATGCAGATTTTGCAAGATCCTCTAGGTCGCAAAGTTTTTGCTGTTCACTAAATCACAGAATTTAGATAGTTTTAATTATAAGAAAATTTATTGAAATTAAGGATAAAGCAAATCATCGAATTTGCACTTACTCGCTGGGTTTAATTCCTCCACGCCTGACTTCAACTAACCCTTCAGACACTAACAATTCTGTGATGTTTTCTCCAGATGCATCTGTTTGTTGCAAAATCAAAAATTAGCCCAAATATTAGTGCATTGACTTTAGATTAAAAAAATTAAAAACATCAAAAATAAAACAAAAAAGCAATATGATGAGAAACTTTTTTAAAACCAACCTTTTCCTAAATATATGCATCCATAACCTCGACCAGTTGGTGACCCAGGTACTTTGTACTCCACCGTGAAAGCCACTTCCTTGCCTACCAATTTCTTCCTGAGAAATTCTCTAGCTTCCCAAGCATATGGCTAAATGCAAAAGAGTTGAAAATCAAATGATAAACTTGTTCTATGTTCAAAATCGCGCCAGCGTCCTTATTAGACGCAACTATATGATCACCTAAGATAAGCAACAATAAAAAGTCACATATTACACTTACCTCGTCTTTCGTGTCCACTGAGCCCTGAATATTTGGATTCGTTCTTCTGGCCAATTTCCTTGCAGTGACATTTGCCAAACCAAGATGTTGTTCAGGCGGAGGACCACCCTTTGGCTGGCCTCGAATGACAACAGAATCACCCGATAAAACCTTAAAAATATAAACAATGTATAGGATTAGTTCTAAGTTTACAGAAATATTATGGACTCTTCAATTCAATTCAACTCAGTACCCTACAGTCAGCAACTAAATGCCATATGGTAGGGGGGTGATATCCTATTTTTGTTCAAACAAAACGAGAATGCATGGTGTTAATTTATAATTAATGCCCACAGATATAGTCAAATATAGAGCTTTCACAACACCTGTAAGAATATCACTTGTTCATGCATCAGATATATAGTGCATGAACACAAAGCGAACTAGATGAATCACTTGGGCTGTTAAAGCTCACTCCATCTAAACATCAATAGTTTATTCTTAACAAGCTCAACAAGATTATCTGCATTGCAAATAGATTACATGATATTACTCCATAAAGCAGGGTTTCTTAACCTTTTCATCATCATGGACCAATTGCAATATTTAAACAATCTGACGGACCCCTTACAAACTTAAGTGTGGGGCAGGTTTATCATATTATTTTATTGTTATTATTTTTAACGTCTTTTTGGACCCCCAGTACCTAATCCATGGATCCCAGGTTAAGAAACCCTGCCATAAAGCATTAATGAGGTACTTTAGGCTATTACGTTTTGCAAGACAGTTGGTTTTGATGAATATATTTATAAGAAAAACAACGAGAAACGGGAATTTTAATAGCCAGTGAAACAGATGTTTCGAAGTAAAACTCCTGTAAAAATAAACATACCCTTGTATCAGTGAATACTGATCTTAACCTTACGGATTGAATGATTCAATTTATAACGCTTCAAAGGAATTCATTCTAAAGAATTTGAAATATTTTGGGTTTAACTTCTGAAACCATGGAATAGCAACAGTTAGGAGAAGTTCAAATAATGCAAACAAATTCCTGAAAGTAAAACGTTTAGAAACTTAAATGATCGAAATAGCACAAATTCCTGAAATGCATAAAATTCTTAACCAAATAAATTTTGTAGTAGTTCCAGTCTAGAAATTGAACCTAGGACGTCTAATAACAAATACAAGAATTAAATTCTGACTCACATGCTAATGTGTAAAGTTTATTGACACATAAGCCTAAGGGTTATGCAGGCTTCAGGACATATGGTTGAAGTACAACCACGATTATTTAAATGCAGAGTTCAAAATCGAGAAAAGCAGCATTCATTATCTAAATTACTATTTATTTGATTATATTTGCACGATTTAAAATAGTTTACCTGCTTTACAATACCCCTATGTAACGTTGGTTGTTGCTGCGGCTGCTGCGAACTCATTTTGTTCCAAATTCTAGAAGAAATTTCAGACGTAGTTCGTAATTAATTCACTACTAAAATTGCGAGCCATATTCCCTCGTCTTTACAGCTTAATTTTACATTTTTCTTACCCAATAATAGGATCGAATCAGAATTCTAATACGAGAATTATGAAAAACGTTTCACACGATTTTACCGACAGCGAAGAGAACCTGAAAACGTGTTGCTGATGTGGCGTCACTGGAATGGTATGTGGCGACCTCTTTCGTCCACTTCTAGAGCAAAAGGTCAAAGTTCATCACCCTCGGATGTTCTAAATTTATATAAAAAATTAAAATTTAACGCATCGATCATAAACGCTCGCACACGGCCTTTTTTTGTTGCGTTTATGTCGTAATTACGAATATTTTTTTCGTTAACATTGTATTCATGCAGCATTTTGTTGGTTAGGAGTCATAGGAGGCTATGGTTAGGATTGGTGTTCGAAACAGGTAGATAGCCCTCGCCATCTACCGGCCGTAAAACAAACTAAATATACAATGCGTGCAGAAATTCTACACAGAAGAGACGCGCATGCATCACCATTGGCTTATTCTGGAGCCCTCCGTTGGAAAGGAGTAAACC
>JAQGAO010001967.1:0-21645 GCA_034697705.1 Ommatoiulus sabulosus | reverse complement strand
TGCGCTTGACTTTTCGGACACACCTAAAATTGGTAAGTTTCCAGATATAATTTGCCTCGTGTATGACCAGCTTAACGAGTTTTTAAAGCCCTATTTAATGGGGCTTAAAAGTTAAAATAAATCTCACTCAAGTTAAGAACTGCTTAAATTGTTAGTTGCAAACGATCATAAGAGGTTGAAGTTATTTTAACCAATCAGCATCATTAGGGTATTAAGGAAACGGTAATGTAGTGTCTGTTTGAAAAACAAACTTTTGTGAGCAAAGGTGAGAAATCCAAATCTAATAAAACATGCTAGAATTTGTTTAGTTAAACAATCAAAGGTGTAGCTTTCACCAAAAGTTTCTGGATCTTCCCAGCTATTAAAAGATTTTCATCTACAAATGATTAAATTTGTTATTATCATACACTTATTTATGATTCGGATGCGATTTGTTTAAATTCAAGCAATAGAAAAGAGTACGAATTGGTATAAATGACAGTGCAGATAACAAGATTTTTAGAATATCAATGAATCCCCTGAAAAGATTCTTATTAAACACTTAAACTTAAGGGGAATAAATCCTAGGGTCGTTTTCCAGTTGATGTTTCTATTTAGAAATTTCTTTTAATTTCGTTATAGTTTTGGTGTTTTTCGAAAACCCTATGGTTCTCATTGGCTTTGAGGGACGGCAATTTTTTTACAAAGGTGGTCCTGGCTTCTTCACCGCAGAATCCTCCGGGGTAGAAATTAATTTGTTGTGAAAATTCTCGCAAAAGTAAAATTTGACCGCAAGAGTAAATTGCCGGCTATTAATCTGCCATAACTGCGCCGGATTTCTGTATGGGGTGCGAACGTCAAATATGGTTCGCTGGACGTGATGGCTGATTAAGCTCCCTCCAATGAGGTGGGCGTTGATGGCCACGAAAAATTCAATGAATTAAGACTAGAATAACCAAAAGACGTACATGTCCGAACTACTAATTCGCCTTCGGGAAAAAAATGGAAACTGTACAGCAAGGGTTTAAGAAAAAGCGTCTTTGGGTTGATGCGAACGATTTGTTCACCACACCCTTGGCTGCCATGATTGCACGGATGCGAAATTAGAATGACTTTTTTAAATTTCATTATAGCAGGCAAGCACATTAAAATGGCTTAAAATTATAGGTCTGGAAATGCATTTTTTTTTCGAGACGAACCTCCGAACCTCCCTATAGGCGCAACAAATGGGCGCAATCCTGTTATTCGGTGGGCAAAATTTCATTACTTTTCATTGACCCGAGCCAAAATTTTGATTTGTTTTGAAATAAAAAGTGAAGAACAATCTTTTTAGGCGCTGTCTTACCCATTTTATGTATGTATGTATGTATATACATGTACAGTAGATTAACGTTTGCGTGGTTAAAATATTGAATTATGCACCATTCCAAACTGAGGACTTGTTGATTTAGAGGGCTCTGAAGGTGTTCAGTAATGTCACGTTTGAGCAAGGTCCGAAAAAAATGTTCCAAAATAAGTGCATTTTGACAAACCTTCAACGGTGAGCGTAGGTATTGTGAAGTTTGAACTATCAGGTTTTTGTCCTTCTCCTATTTTTGTATGTCTTGGTCATGCATAAAACGTGGTAGATCTTTCAGAACATGCCTAGCTCTGGCCTTACATTTAAAACTTGCCAGTGAATATTTTACACTTTAATTTAAGTGTTGGAAATGCTGACTGAAAGCGTGAAAGCAAACTTGAAATCAAAAAAACAACAACATTAATAGTTATCGTATGTTCGCGACTACGACTCATTCGCGTTTAATCAAAATAATCAAATAAACCTGCATAACATGTGCAAATATTGACCTGTTTTATGAATGCACAAATACAGCCGGGGCATTGCTTCAGAATGCGTGGTGGGAAAAGTGAATTTTACAATGTTGTTTGAGTGGAAAGGTATACGGGTCAATGCTTGCTGGACAAGACTCCCTGCATAGTTCTCGCTGTTTTGGTGATGACTGATGGTGACCCCTAAAACTGATCGATGCGGAATTTTAAGTTCGTTTCGTTCGAAGTATTCTCATCAAATTTTCATTAAGAGAATATACTGATTACAATTTTCATGTATTTTAATATCTTATAAACAGTTGTAATTATTTGTCTAATATAACGTACAATGAAAAGAACGCAAGTATTTTGTTAGAAATGAAAATATGCTCGTATTGACATTGCATTAATTGTGCAAAGTTACAGAAAAGTTTATCTTTTACAAATGAGCCTTTCAACGCATGTATTTGACAGGAAATGAAATTGCAACTGCATGACAACATATTTAAATTTTGGCGTAGGAAGTTGAAGCGACAAGTTAAAGGAAAACCGCGTTTGAAGCTTTTTTGTAATGTGAACAGTTTAATCAATTAATTAATTGTTGTCAAAGCTGATTTTATATATGTAAGCCAATTTGTTTACCATATAAGGGCTGCAACATGCTAATTAAACAACGAGAAATTAGGTTACTTTTTATGTTTAGAGATCTGGAGGTGGGTTTACAAATATATTCTGTCTTTCACACTTGTACGCACGAAGGAACACACTAAACGTGGCGTGAAATATACAATTGCTTGTCGAATCTTTTCAGTTTATTTGTTTTGATTTTTTCTAATAAGATGAAAAGGCTCTATTTGAAATTAAGACAATTTTCTAAATTATTATGTCAAGGACGAACTTTTAGCATATTGTTTCTTAAAATGCAAAGAAGTAAACACAATTGTTATTTTTGACTAAACTTTTGAAAGAAAAATAACGCAAAATCTTTGCTGTAAACTTCAAATATTACTGTAAGTTAAGAGATCTTTTTTTATTTTAAAATGGTTTATTTACGTAATTAAGCTATATTCTATTCACGAAATTCATTAACCTTGAATAAGGAATTGTTTTAATCAAGCACATATTCCATCATTCCATCATTTAGGCAAACGCTTTCTTGCATTGTCCAAGATGTACTGCCAATATCAGAAGTTTCGTCCAAAGTACTGTAATTATTAGTTTTTTAAGTTTTCTTTTCTCTTTTTTTCTAATATTGATTCATACGATTGTGTTAGAACGACCTACATACAGTATGTCTTCAAATATTTACCAGATTTTCCTTAACGACGTTCACAATTGTTTGCTAACTTCTCTTATGAAACCAAATAATGAGTTAAGCAAATATACATTACATTACATGTTTGCCTATGCAAATACATTACACTGCAGAATAAATAACTTGTACTGACCTAACTACTTGTATGTATGCCAACGCTGCACATGTTATACAGTCTAATCGACATCATTTTAAGATACCCACTTTTAGATTATTTTCATCTTCATATTATCAATTCAGATACTGTATTTACATGTACATGTACACGTACAGGCTGCTCAGAAACCTTTATTGCCTATTTTTGTATTTAATATTTTAATGTTGTTCTTAGATTTGTTTGTTTCTATTTTCTGGAGTAGTGTTCTGCACATTCTTACCAAATGTTTAAACTTGCAATAACGGCAATGGCCGGTTCGTTATAAAAACAGTTTGTTTTTAATTGCTTAAACCAAAACATGATTCAAACGAGTTGAACTTTTTTTTTCTCGTTTAGGTTACACTTATTACAGTACGTCGTATGCCCATGCAGAGCGGCATAAAAAACTGAAAATAGCCTTATTAATCCATTTAAAAAAATCTGTACAACTTTTAATAACGACTAAACACTCCAAATATTTGGCGATTATGAAAGCAAATGTTTGTTGACCCCTGTATAGACCTTATCTCCGTAAATATTTTGTTGCAAGAGGCCAACGGCAAATATTGCAACCCACGAGTTGTTTATTCGAAATATTGCGTTAGAATTCATTGTCTGTGAATGTGCTTGAAACTGGTCGTATGGCTTAATTGGAAGACATCTTATCATTTTGAGGGCCGACATATTTCGTTGAAAAAAAATGTTTTAATTGGGTCATTTGCTGAAAAATAGCGCGTGTATTCTTTATAAATACAGTGTATAAAAAGGTTAGGTAAAAAATGTAGTATAAATACAAAGCAGCTTCTAGAAGAATCCATTGTAACTGGATTGCCCCCACCGATTTAGTTTTTCAAAATTTCATGCGAATATTTTGCATACACGTACTATTTATTTTAAGCAAATTAACTTAAAACTCTATCATGTTTGAAAGACCCCTTGTTTATTTTGAACATCTCGTAATATTACCCTGAAATTCTTTGTCACATTTGTTATATGTTCAAATGTAGTGTACAACTTTTAATTGTGATATTTGAAATCAAGGCGCAAGTTTCATGGCATGCAATTATAAACATACTCTATTTTTAATCAAGATGGTGAATTGTATAACTTGACACTGATAATTATACGATTGCATTATCCGAGTACAATGAGCTCACGCTAAACTTGACTTAATTTTATTTTGTATGTGATCAAAGAACAAGTGCATTTTAAACTATGACATCATAGTGTGATGACAATCCAAAATGTTTATAAGACATCATAAAATCACTACTTGAAATGTTGGATGAATTTTTGTATGGTGACTATTGACATCAAGGTGAATGTTACTGAATTGATATGAGAGTGATTTTTGTTTAATTTCACCCTGTGATCCCGAGATCATGAGCTGTTCTTAAAATAGCGGTTACAAAATAGCGGATTGAATATCTTTAAATTTAATATTGTATACTGTATATGACATCCATATCAGATTTCACATGTTGTTTGATGTCACATTTGAAAATGTTACTGGTGCTTCGTGCATCAATGAATAAAAGTCCGATATTCTCAGAAATAGAATTATTATGGAAATTTCTTCCAACAGCCAATGTGCTACTTTTAAAGTCGCATTTCTTATTCAATCTTAAGGGCATTTGAAACCGGATCATCCTTTGATACGAGTAGAACTTGTGCAGGAACATGCATGACCTCGACAAATATTTAGCTCAATTATGTCCAAATATGCTGGCATAATATGTTTCCTTTTAGGAGACATTAACGGATGATAATTGATAACATTTGCTATAGAATCCATCATCACTGAAGGTAACTGGAAATCTGAGCAACAGTATTCCTGGAAAATGCAAGGAGGATTGATCGACAACTGAACTAAAAAGTCAACCTGGATTCTTTTCATTTAATTGTTATCTCGAACCTTTTTTTGGTTGTTTCAAATGGCGGACTAAGGCAGACTGTTGAATACATTATTTAAAAAATGCTCTTCAAAAAGAATTTATGCGAGTTCTAGCCGACAGAAGAAATCCACGAACAATTCATAACATTGAAATCGAATTTCTAACAGAGTGGCATTCATGGGAATTAGGCGCATTGATTTCTACTTTTGCGGTTCTGTTATCAAATGTTTTCCAGATGGTAACAGTTGTCCAAATGAAGTGAAAGCCATGGTCATCGTTCGCAATAATCTTGTTTAGCATCGTAAATCACTGGCTAAGGTTAGTAAATACTGCGTCTCGTGGATTACCTTGATGCACTCTACAACAGGCCAATAAAATGAATTTAGCAAACTAAGCAAACGTGTGACCAGACTCACAAACATGCGTTTTATTTTCCAGATTTGCAAATTGTAGTATTGCAAATGAAGCGATTTGAGAGGAGATCGCCGGCGGTAAACCGAGACTCAGGCTTTCTTGAAATCATAACAAAATATCCAATGTTCTGCACTGCATATACAAAACTCGCATGTTGAGCATACCTGCTTATTTTTCCACAGCATGAAATAGGTTCATGGCATTTGAAAAATGACATTTGGCCGCCGAACGACAATGTTGCGACTATTTTATAGTCACCAACTAGTAACGGACTTCTGTAATAGTTGGGGGAAACCTTTTTCACGTAATCAAAATAATCCTACGCTCAGAAAATCACGAAGTGCACGTTCAACAACCGTGTCATTTCGGCATGTTTGGTGAGTGTGAAATGAAACCAACAAAACTTCTGACTTTGAAAATCTCGATGTTTTCTATTCTGCGTAGGAATGACGAAATGCGCTGTTTATGGCTTTCATTACATTTACCGTTTAACTTGAAAAAACGTAAACGTTAGTGGAATTCACAAATGCTCGTTTCTTAACCTAAATGAGTAACCTTTATAACTTTATTTCAAGAAATGAGATCTGCGTGCGTATCACGACAAAACGCTTTAGTAACAGATTTTCACATGATCCGAATAAGACTCCTAAAACTCCCATGCACTTTATGTATCAGATGCTGACATTCGACTAGCCGTTGGCAAAGAAAAACAAAGAAACAGTCGTGTGAAGATTTATAACCGATTAATGGGATTAAGGACATAGTAACCGGCACAGTTTTGTTTCCTCGGTTCTGTCGCACGTAGCCATCTCTGCACTAGCCGAATTCTATATCAAGTTAAGCTGGATTTAATTGTGTCTCAAGTTTTCTACTAATAAATTACGAATGACAATTGCATATGCATTTTTCTAGGCTTAAGGTTGGGTGTTGACAGTAATTCTCGGAATGATCGCAAGTTTTTCTGGAGAAACGTCAGTTCAAGTTTTCCATTAAAAACAGTTACTCAACACAGGGTAAATAAAATGTTACGTGATGACACGCACTAGTGTATTATTAATATTTAGGCGTGTGAGCGTGGACTGGGAAGAATAGAATATAAGGGCGTTAGTTATGGTTCGCTAATGACCAAAATTCTTCGACAACAAAAGAGGACGAATACAGTACATTATATTGTGAACTTAAGCACACTAACCTAAGTTCTAACTACGGTATATATATAAATAGAGTTTGCGTTCTTAATTGGTTGCGCAAATTCACGTGTTGTTATTTTGAAACTTTTCCATTTTTGCGTGATTTTGTAAAGCAGCGAGCGCAAAATTAAATCAAGTCAAATGTATACATATATCTTTAGTAAAACTTAAATTTTGGTTCAGGAATTTTAGGAAACAGAGTTTGCGAAACTTCATACTTGATAAAATTGTTGTGAAGATCCCACTCATTAAAAATACTAAATAAAATATATATATCTGAGATTTTTCGTCACTGAGACTAACGAAAATAACAATGCAATCATTTTTATTTCCAATTTATGCATATCATTCCATGACATAGTTTTCACATTTTGACCCTTACATTTTCACGCTAATCTTAACCTCCCCCCCCCCTTCCTTCCTCAAAAAAAAATAAAAAAATAAAAAATAAGAAGTGCAAATTAAACTAAATCAAATTTTGCGAAGGTCGCTTTTTGTGCATGTTATTCGAAAAAACGCTTCGGAGGATGTTCGTGGAAACTTCACGGCGTGATTTAATACGCTTTGTTTAAGTTTCTTTTTATAATTTTTTTAAATGTCGATGAATAATTTACTTTCATGAATTTCTATTATTTGTTAATTTTTGCGCATTTCAAGGCAACGAGTTTTCCGCTTTTTTTAAGTTGATTTCGAAAGTAAACCATGGACAAATACAATAAGAGTTATACACCAGGGGGAATGACACTATCCCTATATGTTTATCTAATTTGTTTCCCAACTGGCAAGTATGACATCATGGTCAGGGTACCGACAAAATGCTGACACTCACATTCAGCACCATCTAAATCATGTTTAATCCAATTGGAGATGACGTAAGAAAAAGCGATTAGTTACAAATCTGTACTCGAGAACGATCTGACACCCATGGTGGGCACAACCGGGCAATTGTTCCATGGGTCTTAGTCAGCGAGTCCGCGGTGTTGTCACTCTTAATTTCCTTGACTTTTTGCCATTTGATTATTTCAGTTCTATTGGAAACGAAATACGTTGCTTGTTTCCTGCCCTAGAAACCCGCCAAAACTACGCATTTCAATGAATAATATACCAAAGGGGCGTTGTAGAGGACGAGGCATACGCACCAGGGTATGACTTGGCCACGCTTTGCGCCAAAAACGTTAAACATTATAATTTCTTCGTGATTGTGAGCTATGTTTTATTTATCTGACGGATGGGTGATTACCTCCATTCGGCGCACCCGGATGCATATTGGCATTTTCAATGCCATTTAGCGAATTATCCCGGAAAATCATCATTATGTTCAACGGCATATATGAGTCCCGATGAATTGAACAAAATACTGCATTAATCGCCATGGTAACGTTAAATGCGTGAGATGCTGCTTCTACATTCTTGACACATGCCATTGTGGAGATTGTTTGCGCATGAGCGAGTATCGAAAAATCCTCCTTGCTGAAGCGAGTCCTAAAGTCTTAAGTTTGCGATGTTCTTGTCATCAAAACATCACAATACTACAAATGTTTAAACTAGTATGTGACAGTTGTTTAAAACATTTATTATGATAACTTATAAAATTATTCAAAGCAGAATGCTTAGAAATGACAGGAAAGCCCAAGGTTCTTTTATACCCTTGATTCACTAAGTATAAGTTATTGCTGAATTTGTGTACATTTAACAAGATATTCGTGTTGTTTCTCTAAAACAGTGGTTCCAAACTTTTTGAACTACTGCCCCCTTTTAAAGAAAATATTTCATCGTTTCGCCCCTCTTAGAGCAAATATTTCATTATTGCCCCACCCTTGGAGCATATTTTTTTGCCAATGCCTCACTTCCATAACATCAGTTAGAATGATAAACTGTAAATTAAATTTTAATAAAACCTATTAGAATTAATGCATTTACTTTATAATAAAAATATAAATGTACAAAAGGATCAATCTCTATGCTTATAGGAGGTGTGGATTTGTAATCTTTGCCCTTGCCTCCCCCCCCCCTTGACTTTCAATCCCTCCTCCCCCCCATTACCTCTGTCTTATCACTGACTCCCTCTTGTTTCAATTTGCCCAATTTGGGAATCACTGCTAAAAGCACACATCGAATAGTTTACTGATTTGGCCATTCGTTGTTGAAATACTGCGATATACGGAATGATTTTAAAGCAATATGACAGAACTTGTTGTCAATGCAAATTGTCATGCTCAACTCAAAATTTGAAATTACACAACATGATTGGAGGAATCATTAATGAGTGTCCGTCATGGAAAATTTTCTCCAAAGAAAAAAAAGGTATTATCCTAAATTTCACCATTACACAGATGTTTTATGTTTTAAGTAAAATTGTGTCATATACACAGGAAGAACCTGTTTAAGATTTAACATGCAAGCATGCAATATGATGGAAAGTGGAGAAAGTGGTTCACTTCTCTTATTTTAATATTAATGAGAAATGTGATATTGTATAGAGTTTAATTAAAAAAGCGTTTCACCCCTTCAGTCGTTTACCCCAAAAAACCCGCACGACTAAGCAGAAAAAAGTAGTTTCTTGTTGGCAAATGAAGTCATTGGGCTGCAGATTTTCTTGAAATTCAAAGTAAAAAACCGCCTTCTATTTCTTAAAAACGTTTTAGGTAAACTTCGGTGGCCTCATATTAATTGTCAATAAATTAGAAAGACAAAAATACAAACCAAGGTGCATTATACAACGGTCATTGGAGTTATTACTTCATCATTTGCATAGCATCATGCATGTTAAAAGATCACAGATATAAATCAGACCATCGTGTTTGTCTTGGATTGAGACATCTCTACCAACGCTATAGAGAGCACCATTTCCCCGGTTGAGTTGTGGTGAATTTACGATCACATCAACATAGAAGGGGATATATGATTGGGAAATCCAGTTTCACACGAGGATGTCACGTTTTCTTGTGTAAAAGAAATGCCTAACACGTATTTTCCTCCAACCCTGTCCGTTATGATAAGTTCTGAAAATGCATCGTAATAGGTTATTAAGATTTAAACAAAGTGCAGCTTAGTTTCGGTCAGGCGAAGAGAAACTACGGGTGGTCAAACTAGATTGTATAACTTTGTGCCATAATTGTAATTGGTAGATGAACACGGCTAATTTCAACAGCAGAGAGCACATTTTCTTGCTTTATCTGTTTGTTAAATCTTGACGTGTCTAATACTAGTCAAACAATGGCTCGTCATTACGTGATGCCATCAATGCAGATTCACCACATCATGACCAGAGAGCGTTGAATGATGTCAGCCATGCACATCCTCTTCGGAGAATTTGATGCGTATACATGTACACATTTTCCTTTAAATCTACTTGTATACAAGCTGCCGTATGCACCATTCCAACAATTATACAATCGAGTGTTCATTGGGTAAAACTTGTGCTCTGCCATCCCATTGATTTGAATGGTTGATGTACAACTATAAGAAATGGGATTTAACGGGATCCAGCGGTGCATTGGACAATCAATCGACGGAATGAAGTCTTTAGTAGTATACAGATCTTCCAACGACCAATTAAACTTAAAGTGAATCTTGGTTTTCGAAAGTGGAAGGCAAGTTTCCGAGACGTGCGTTAACCAGCTTTCCGAATTGGGTGTTTCCAATTACGTTAACTGAGTTTCAATATTGGAAACAAAGTTTCGTTAAAGTTTCCTTGCCGTCTTTAGATAAACTTGACTAGAAATGGTACAGCAAATGACTATTCGGTGTAATTTGCAAGTACAATTGAAGAATCTTTTGGTCAAATCATCTCCGAAAATAACTTTTGCCCACACTTGACAAGTTAATTTTTTTCTTGTAACGAAGCAAATGTAAAAACCAAAGAGAGATTCCCCGTCAAACCAAACCTGACATAATTTATTGTATACGGGCCGTTATTAGGTCATACCAATAACACTCTTTGATGAGGAGCCATTTTTTCCTTTTTTGTGTGTTCAGAATGGGCTAAAACTAAACGATTAGCCAATCAACTTCTTTCATTTCTCTTCCAAAGTGGCGTGACTAGCTATTGCGTAACCGGGTCCGTGTCTCTGGATGGAAACACATGCCCTCCGACAAGAAGTTTCAGAGAAACGTTGATGAGGGACGGCTTTGCCATTGCCGTGCCTGGAGGACTGGTTCAGAAATGCCATGTTTGCTCCACTAAGCACCTGTTCGTCTCGGCTTATCCATTTTGGATCCACGAACATATCCGATGACTCACGCGCAACCCCAGTCACCCTCCGATCTCACGCGCAGAGTTAATGGATCGCTCGAAATCACACACGGTCATCGCAACGGCCGATGGGCAGCCAAAGGGTTGGATGGCCAATGCTTTCCCTCATCGAGCAGGTGTGCGTCCCCCCTTCAGATCCCTCGACCCCCTGGTAAAGGGTTGAAATTCTTGCTGCATGGCTAACGTGGCCGGTTTCCAGAGCGGTGATAGGGATCTCTGATCCACCCCGCATCCCTACCCAGAGGGCTTTTATTGTTCGCGGGAAATAATTGATCGGAATCGAGGGGCCCTTGGTCAGCTTTCGCGGAACACACATTCGGAGCCTAAGGTGGATGCATTTCGTCGTGTTTTCGTCGTTCTTCGCACGCGTGGGGTCACCAACCTGGCCACGGTTGCAAAGGGCCGCCTTTCTAATGGCAAGGAAAACGATATTAATCGGCATCGTAGGCACCTTGCGTGCAGGGTCACTAACCCAAGAAATCGTAAATTATCGAAAGCGTACGTTGTGTTCCATGCGATGTCCACCGCCAGTGCCTCGTACTTTAAACGGTGGCCAAATTATGCCGCACCCGCATTCTCACCGTGAAAACGTTGATCTCGTCTGGCTCTCCATGTTCGGAGTTCTGCTCTCATTTGGGTTTCATCGCACATATCGGAGCTCCGAGGTAGCGATTCCTGTAATTAAGGACTATGGGATGGAATGACCCCCTCGAATGCATCGGAAGTCCTCGTTGAAGCGGATTGAGGGAGATATATGCGCTGCGCAGGCCTCATATGCTGCAGTAGCCCAAATTCAATTTGGTCCACCGCATGCGTCGTGACCCCTGCCACGGAGCGATTTATCTTTCATCGAATAATCGATGCAATTCTGTAATTCCAAACTCTTGTCGTCACTTAGCGCGAGGTGGCGCATCATGAATGCTCGACAAGACTTTGCGTCAACTTGCACTCGCAGGTATATTACAAACTTCCAATTTGGAATTGGGAATTTCTGTGAAATGTGCAGTACATGCATACGTATGGCACCATCGCTTAAGAAATGGCACAAATAAAACATTGTCAATTTCTGGATTGAAATGGTATTTCCAGGTTCAGTGAAATGAGTTCTGTACTCCTTAAAAACGAAACATTTTATATATTATACCATAGCTTCGGCTAAATTGCAGCAGAATATTCAACGAATACGTTTTTTAACTAGATTTATCTCAAAACGAATAAAAAATTGAATTGTATCACTTGTAAAGTGGAGGTGCGGTATGTTCGCCACGCTTGAATAGAACGATTCCCAGAGGGCGCTGCAGTAAGCGCAGCCAACTAATTACAGCGATAACGCAGGAAACTTACGTTGTTTACGCAGTCACTCTACCGGAGAAGCCAGCACGCATTTTCGAATTAGAGGAAATGACTTGAAATGAGAACAGTGCTGTCAAATTAAGTAGCTCTGCAATTTATCTGTTGTTGTAAAGTATGAATAAGTATAAGCGCATAAGATGACATTAGGTGTCAAATGCACGTGCGAGTTCATCCCTATATAGCGCTTATGATCTGGACTATTTTTTATCAGAAATGCTAGAACATGACTCGAGGTGATCGAAACTGCAAAAACTAGAACAGATTTTCCATAAAATTGTAAGCTTCAGAATGTGATATTGCTGATCTTTTGAGGCCTGCATTTACTGTAGCTTTTAATATGTTCCAACAAAGCTTTCTATACGTGTACTGCAACCGGTGAATGCAGTGCTTAAAATTCATCGTTGCATTTTACCTAGCTGAACCTGTTTACGTGCATCTCATAACAACTTGGACAACAAAAATTGCCATAGGTGCGGGGAAGATGGAAAGGGGTCGTGTTTGGGTGTTTCTTCGTCCCGGGTTTGCGTTACCATGCATGCACAATATACTTATTCAATGCAAATAGGCGCACGTGACAACGTTTTAAAAGCGGTAGAATTTTTTGGTGTGACAGGATGTAGGTTTCATTTTGTGACATATGGCCTGCATTTATAGTGCTTAGAAAACATGCCGGAGTGGTAAGATTACCGTTCTATACCACAATAAGAAAGTTAATATGGGACGATTGAAATTCCGAGACATTGTAATCTGCGACTAATTCGCAATTTAGCACAAAAAAATGTGACGATTAATGGGATAGTCTCGAGCAGTTGCCTTTGGCGTGACGACACCGAACGGTACAAGTTGAACGAGGAAACCGATTCGATTTCCAGTCTACAGGTAAGTTGTAGATGATGGTTTGCTCGGATCGACTCCAGTTAAAATGCTAACTAAAGTGTAGAATGAGATCGAGTCTGTCATCTTTTATTCTATTAAAAGCTGACCGAATTTCAGTGCAAGGTCGATCGATTTTCGTTCCACTCCCATTCGTGATTCAAGAAGCACATCTTCTGTATACCTCTGTCGACCATGGCAGACATGCGTTTTTATAACATCTTTATCTGCTACGGCCATGTCGACTATAACAAATTTAGTCGCACAACGATAGCTTTCTCGACAGACAAGGACTCCGTATAGTTTTCGAAATCGACAGTCCGAAAATGAGTATTTGTAGATCAATTTAAGCTAAACTGCATATCCCTTTTGACATTTTTACATCAGTTCTTTTGGCGAGTCACTGTTAATTCATATCGCCAGCACATCGTCCGCGAGTCGGTTCGCGTGGTCGGTAGGTGTGATCGTAAATGCATCACAAAAGCATTACGAGCACCACCCTTTTTCATCGAGACTGCAAATTTAAGATTGCCTCTAAGAGTGTAGTGCATGCGTCATATTTTATGTCCCATCTTCGATCCCGTGCGTCTTCCACATCTGACGTCTTTTATCCAACCCCTCTATATACCCACCCCCTCTCAACTCCGAATGCACCAAAACATTCTAGAACACGCTCCTTTCACGTTCGCCTTATTTTAGCACGCTTTTCACCAGCAGCGTTTCTTTTTCAGCAAAAAGCAGCGCCGCGGACGTCACCCAATCGATGGCAGGAAGTCTGGTTTCCGGACGCATGCGCAGTGGAATGGAAGGGGCGCGCATCCTCTCTGGATTGCCAGTTGGTTGGTTCCATGACATACCCACTCCACCGGCCGGTGCCACATGGATTTGCCCTCTCCTTATTCGCACGCTTCGATCCACGCGCTATAGACGGCCATCTTTACTCGGCGTTCGATTTTCAGTCCGCAGTCTGCAGCGCGACTGTTTACCACCTCCGTCAAGGACTCAACCGGAATTCGTTTAGGAAGTGCAACGCGCAAACGAACGAAGGAAAAAAAAAAACATAAAAAAAAGCAAGTGCGAGGCGAGGAGAGTGAAAGTAGTCTCGAACTCGGAATTGAGTTCAGAAGAAGGCGGAACGCATTGACGGTTTTGGTTGGACGATCCTGAAAATCCCAACCATAGGTTGAATGGAGCGTGCGGCGGATTGCACCATCGCGGCTCGTGGCGGTCTGGACGATCGGGGCTATAAAGGCGACGACGATGGGCGCATTTTGCCATTGTACCCCGCCGATCGGCCATCTTATTACCACGCAGCCAGCGACCGCAGCCTTGAATTGAGAGGCGAAGGAGCGCAGATCGATAGCAGCCGAACGTGCACCTCGTGATACCCGCGAAGCGTTCCCCGACAGGAAAGAGTTAGGAACCCGAGCCCAAATCGCCTTTCGGAGAGAAATTTTTCTCACAGCTTGGACGTTTCATCTTCAGATTCGGACATATTTTTCGGAGTTTATCGAAAATCGTACCGAGCCCTTCGATCGGCTTCGAACACCCGACGCGGCACGACATTCGAACTCCGCTGATCCCGTAAATCGCGAGTTTTTTTGTTTTTTTTCGGTGGATAACCCGATTTTTTCCATTTTCCCCCCTCATCTTCCTCCCTCCCACTCTTCCCGCTCACCCCCCGGCTTTCATCCCGTCGCACCACGCGTGCGCCGCTCGACACGTGGGGCGCAGGGGCGCAACCGGCACGAACCAGCGTGCGCTGACGTCATCGGTCACGTGGCCGCCAGGCGACGCAACGGTGCACCGTAAGTTACCGGCCCCCATCGCTAGTGGCACGCATACGGGCTATGGTTGCCGTTTTCTCAAGAACTAGTCTCTCGAAGTAACAGCGCCAACGCCATGGCCGTAGACACCAAGAACAAGATGCTGTCCGTGCCCGTGACCACCGGCAACGGGACGCAGAAGACCGGCAACGCGAGAGAGGTACGCCCGGGCACTTCAACCCTGCATCGCACTTCACC
This sequence comes from Ommatoiulus sabulosus, assembly GCA_034697705.1. Taxonomy (NCBI): domain Eukaryota; kingdom Metazoa; phylum Arthropoda; class Diplopoda; order Julida; family Julidae; genus Ommatoiulus; species Ommatoiulus sabulosus. The sequence continues at coordinate 6,402 of JAQGAO010001967.1, read as the reverse complement.
CCCAACCCCCCCGATCCGCATTTCGACTTTTTTTGTTTGATTATTTATTTCCAATCGGGACCAAGTTTTTAATCCGAATTCTCGTTCCAGATGAGCTCGAAATCAGCGGCCGCTTCATTTTATTTACCCGACGTGAAGACATCATGCTCGAGCCCCACCAAGGCCGAACTCAGCGAATCGAACGCCGCGTCGGAAGCTGACCTCGACCCTTGGGCCATGCCGGACCTGCAAGACTCTGGTGAATCATGGTCAGGTAAGAAGTAAACATTCGTTCGTTTCTGCCCGCTTCTTTTTTTTTTCTCTCTTTTCCTTTCTATGGCCGCAGTCGGTGGCAATTAGCGCGCTCTCCTTCCTAGAAGGGAAACTCGAATTTGGTTAGTTAGAAATTCCGCCACGCGTAGGATGCCAGATGAACGGCGTTTTAAAAACTAGTGGGTTTTTCCTACACTACACGGTGATGCTGCGCTAGATAAGGTCGCTTCGCTCTTCCCTATACATCCTCTTCCCTTCTCATTCATCCTCCCCAGGCGCCTTTTAGCTGCTTCCACTGCGAGCATCTGCTTCTTAGCCGAATTAGACGCTTCCTCTACTCGGATTCTTCGGAGAGGGAGCAGAGTTGCTATATTTTTATTTCCAAAATTTCGGAAAATTGGGGCTTCAGGAGCGACACGTCTCAAACATTTTTTTCAATTTGAGATGAAGCAAGTTAATGCGACGCATGATTATAAGCCGGCCATACACCAGGAAAATTATATCTGGAAATACGGCATGTTCAAAAAGATCTGTTTTTTAGAATGTGAATTACGAGAAATTAAATGTTTTATTTTGTCGATTATAAAAAACATAAGTGAAGTTTATTATATGGAAATTTTCATTTTTAAAAGCCATGGTTAGGAAAATGCTCAGAAATTTGAGCTTGACTTTTCGGACATGCCTAAAATTGCTAAGTTTCCAGGTATAACTTTCCCCGTGTATGGCCGGCTTAAGTAACGTGACTACTGTCAGTGAGCCGAATCTATAGTTGGTTGAGATGTGTCGTTTTTAATGAACATGGAGCTCGGTTCGCAAGAATTAATGCAGCCTTAAACTAGAAATTGAATAATTTGAAATTGTGAATTTGAAGCGAATATTTGTGGAGATTTAATTCGAACGAGTTTTGTTTTTACGTGTCGGTTTTTGTCGAACCGTGTTACCTGAAAATCTATTCGAATTACTCTGCGGTTTTCCCGCAATCTTTTTTTTTTATCCGAGTTCTTGTCTCTCGTAGTATGTGCTTAGCAGGTTAATTGGACTTAATATTTTTTTTACGAATTGTGAGGCACCAGTCTTCCAACTATGACGTTCGAAAAATAATATTTCCGAGCTTGAAGGAAATTCAAATTCTCGTGAAATATAAACAATTTCGCTTTGCGCCTGAAACCCACGTTTTTCATCGTGCGGCGTAGACTCCCGGTAATCTTCAGGCTTCTAGGCGGTCTTCTCACGCTCTCCCCACGGGCTTCACTTCGCACCTTGGCCGAGCTATTCCTTCATAACACTCGCACGTGCTACTTTTCATGCCGGCTAATCGTCGGTTGCTATGCTTGTTAATTTTTATACATGTCCACGTAGGTATAAATATGAGTGTAAAAACTTAACGGAGCTTAATATAAGCCAAAAACCATACCTAATATAATGTATGTACAGTCTTAATCTCGTTGAGACGAATCCCGAGGGACGTGTCATCAGAAGCCGGTATTAAGCGAATTAGTCACAATGACGTTCCACTGTAGCTAAATCTTTTTAAATTTGATCTCGTGTAGGGCTAGGTAATTAGCTTTTTTAATGAAACAGTGCTATTTTTATTTCACGCATGTTTTATGTACACGTATACATCATGGCAGCATTAAATTGCACTGTCGGGAGGTGCATTTCGCTAGGTTATAATGTTTAAAAGGAGAAAGTGGACAGGTGTGCCACTCCGGGTGTTTTTTCCAGTTGGCCTTGAAATAATTAGAGTAAAATTGGCCGTTTTTAGATTCTTGCATGCGGACCGCGTTTGAAGCCTAGTAATTCGGTGAATTTTCGATTGTACGTATAGCGAACGGTTGCCCTTCGATTTTGCGGAAGTAGAACGTTTACGGTGAGCCAGAGCATTTTTTCAGGAAAAATGAAATGACGCATTATTTTTATCATTTCCTTCAATCTTAGTTCGTATATACTTTATACATCGAATGTGCCCCGCAGTTATTTGCACGTTCCTGGCAAGTGACCGGCTTCAGTTTCATTCAGGCTTTGAGACGATTTTTAGTTCTTGGGCGTGTTCGCGAGTGGTTTTGAAAACTGCGAAGCACGTACTGTAACTATGGCCAGTATATGATTACGAGGTATAGTGCGATTAAATGCAGTTGAGAAGAATTGGCCTTGATTGTGTCGTTTGGCCAGTGCAGCGACATTGGGAACCAAGGATTATGCAATGGCACCTTGATCATGATCAGACAAAGAAAAACGTTTCAAATAATTCTTCCGAGTTGTATTCTGTAATTTCTTTGAGCAAGACGCTGACATAACAACTGTCTGTGTACTAGGAATGTTTCATAATGCGTGCGGTAATCGTCTTTTTATTTACGTGGATTAATTTTTGATTTTCTTGGCACATGCACGCGGTAAATAAGATGCGGGGGTTCTAAGAAATTAAAAGATTGATCAATACTCAATGATCTGGCCATGGTTAGCAAATTCTAATGATTTGTCTGTTTTGCCACTAGAGGGTCGTCCATAAGTGGAGTCACTCACACATTTACCTTTGTTCTTGTCCTTATAATCGCACTCACTCAGACTGTGTCGTGCAAGTACAACGTACGCGTCACGTGATTTCGATCAATGACTGTTTTGCTCGCAAAAATCTGGCCCAGGAAGAACATTTGCACAGCGCAAATCGTAACCATTTTTTAATGGCGTTGATCGATTGCATTACCATAACGAGCAATTATATCGCTGTCTCATGCTTATTCGCCCATTAAAATCTATTCATAATGTTGTTTTTTTGGTTCGAGCTAATCAATTATGAGAGGCAATTTCATTAACCCACAAGAATCGAATTTGGCCATTTTTGACATTCATGGCGCGTACCTGGCAAATGATCGCATCTGAGACTAGCTCGTTTTTTGTAATTATTTCGAAAAAAAAGCTGCACAAGAGTGGCGGAAAACCGTCTGGTGACATGATTGACGGCTAGCCAAAATGCAGTTTAGAGAGACTCGTTATACGAAGCGATTGCGATGTAGAACTCGTATTTAGTGCGATTTTTAAGTAACAAAAAATCAAAACAATCGGATCAATGGCGACTTAATCCGACGTTTACCGTGTAAATAGATCCAGTTTTGCTTAGTGTACAATAAAGTGAAGTTGTTCCGAAAGTAGAACGAACCAAATTGTCCTACTGTATATGAGTTTTTGACAAATATTTTCTGCGGTTATTGTTATGAAGGAGTGAGCCCCACCTTTAATGTTCTTTTGGGAGCGGACGAGCTAAAAAAACTGCATTCCTAAACACTGTTGATACACAGTAATTGTCTTTGTTCTGGACAAACACGTGCAAGTTGTTGTTACTTGAATTTAGAACACTTGAAACTTGGCTATTTTGCACTTCGTGTAATTTTCTTAAATATAATGTATAGTATAATTTACCCACTTCTTTTTTGTATGGAAAATATGAAATATTCGCGATTTTGCATAACTGTAAGCTTCTGCCGTCAGAATGCGCTCACGGGAATACGACTCGTTCGTGCATTTAAAAGACTATAGCTGTTGAAACTACTTGAAAGTTGAATTACAACTGTACTTAAAATATTATACTTATCCGGCATGATATATTACCATTTTAATTGTCGCTGTGTGACAATTAAAATGTCACACTACAATTAACACTACATTCTTATGAAGAATTTCGACATTGCTTTGGCACTGTTATGATTTTTTTTCTATTTATTACCCTTATAATAAAATGTTTTGCGCCGATTTTTGACAGAGCTAAAAAACTGTTTAAAAATAAAGGAAAAAAATATCATTATAAACGGTTATAAATGTGTGAAAGCTGTTTGGTAAATTGGATACTAATTTTGCATTCTAATTTATGAGGTATTTGAAAAACCGTTGAAAAGAAACCGAATCTCTCAGATTCGTGCTTATTATCGTCCCTTTAATTAGCATCTCTAATTAGTATTCAGCATGCGATGTGATTTGCACATTTTAGCGATAAGTTTGTTAGCTTTCTCGATACGATTACTTTACCAAATAAGTCAAACTAGCGAGGCTAGATATCTTCTGCAATAAACCAGTTTAAGCCAGAATGCCCAAATTTTAACCAATTAGAATGAGTGCATGCATAGACTGTTCACCGGTCAGGTATAAAGATAGGATTTCTTTCTCTGGACTATTATAATCAGCGAATTTGCAATAGGCTAATCAAAATTGTTAAAATTATACAGTGTCCTCACACCATTCCAATTCTTGTGCATGAACTGTCAATTAATAATATGTTGACAAGTTGGAGAACATCCCCATTTTTTTGTGCAGAATATCACAAGAAAACAATTTTTTGTTTCTAATCTCCGTTTTTGGAAATGTCGATAATATAAATGATTTCAAAAAACACGACACAATTCAGAACTTCAGCAAGTGTAGGTCATGAGCTCTGTAATCCTTGCAAACAAATTGAGTTCTGACGCACCCTGTATCCTGGGCCACTAACCTCGAAAATACACCTTGATCTTAAACTGGAAATGCTGTGATATTTGTGGGTTTCATTCTGACTTGTACGATTATTTACATGTACGTTGACTTTAACAGTTTTTCAAAACTGTCATTTTTCAATAAATGGTAATAATGTGGTTCAAATTGATACAGTATTATTAAATAAAGCCATAAAAAGATGAATTTCAATCTTGCTTATGCCAGTTTAAGAAATGGCAATGTAGGAGTAGACTCGTCACATATGGTATCAGTTTGCTTTTTAATTGGGAGAATAAATCTTGAAATTTTTCAATCGTTATTATGGATAATTGAGCCTCACGCAGATTCCTCGTTGTCACAAGGTGGGCGTTTGCCAATTTCAATTACCTTTTTTAGCTTTATTTCAACTTGCCGAAAATTAATTGAAACATTTGATAAGTAAAGCTTGTCCACTGGTGCATTAAGATGGTTTACGATTGTAATTTCGCAATAACTGGCTTTTGCATTAACATAAATGGAAATTGGTATACATCAATAACCTATAAAAATCCTCTGTGGACATGTAGGTTGACCATATATCAGTCTGATCGATGAAAAAGTAACATTGTTAAGAAATTATGCATTCCTAATGAATGAAACATTAAAAAAATATTCAATTTTTCAACCTCAGCTCCCTCATGTTTTTACAAGTTTTGCCAATCTCTAAAATCAGCTTTTTTTGTTTGGTTCGATGAGCATGAAAAAAGTAGGACCTCAGGTTACAAACCTTGGCCAATTTTAGGTGCTGGAGTAAACACGAGGCTAGTGAGATAATGAATGCTTTCTCTGGTTTATGCATCGCACCAATTACTAACCAGTTTCTCTCTGATAGCGGTCTTAACCTGGTTGTAAATTGAATTAAATTTGTAAATAGGGAAAATTGATCACCGGTGTGTGTGGCTCAATTGTTGTTATTAATGATATTGTAAGGGCTTTGTTGATTATAGAGGTGTGGTGCACGAGTTGAGACCAGCCTTAACTATTTTTAAGCTTGCATCTAAATTTGGGGTCCACCGATGCTTGCGTGGAGCGTTTACCTTGAGGTACAGTAATTAAGTAGCCTGGGGTAGGGGGTCTCCTTTTAAGTGAATATTAATTTATAGTGAGCTTTTGAAATATTGCATGTATAAAGAGTATCTTTGTCTCACGACTAGATATTGTCGATCGTTGGCTCTTTAGAAGCAAAGGGTTGCTATGTAATTAGAGGCTTCTATACGTGTACACGTATATGCAATCTCAACAATCTAGATTTAATCTGATAAAACATACACTAGTTTTGTTGCAGCTATTCTGATTCTATATTCTGGTGATACCAGTTGAATACTAACTAGCCTACGTTTTGGATAAGTTTTAGGGACTCGTATTTTTTTGTTTTTGCAGAACAGGGGTTGATGTATTTGTTTTTCTGCAAGAATTGTCCAGAAAAACTCAATTCATTACCCTGCAGTCAGTACATACAATGTATAGTACCATTTGGCAGGGGGAATCATTAGACAAATTAAGTCAGACTAAGCAGTCTGGTCATGATGGATCCCAACATCACATTTTACATGTAGGTATATTTCCCGTATTGGGGAATTTAAGGAGGAGGATGGGATAGGAAGACGGTCATGGCCGATTTAATATAGGAACTATCTCAGCATTCGCCTG
>JAQGAO010001966.1:0-21645 GCA_034697705.1 Ommatoiulus sabulosus | reverse complement strand
CGAAAACCACAACGGAACTTTGATTTATAACCTAAGTTCCGTGATATGCAACATGAGAATAACATCCTCAACTGGTTTGTCAAGTTTAGTTCATTGGCTTAGCTTTGTTTTCTTCAAATTGGAACAAATAGAATACATAAGCGTTTCCCCACAATGCTTTTATGCCGCCGAGTGTACATCGATTGGACTCGCAAAATACTTTGGAGAAGATTCCCTCTCTAGTAGGTACCACTATTCAAATTACGAGAAATGAAACCTGCTATTGTTTCTCTCGCGACATTGAAAGCTGCTAAAAACACTTATGACCAAATGCACCTTTAATGCCGATGAAGGCCGTTCATCTAAAATGGGAGGTCACCGAGCATGGTAGCTGAGCCTTTTAAAACGCAGACCCTTGCATTGTGGGAACCCGGAGTGGTTTTCCTGACTCGGATTTTCGAGATTTTCTTAAGTTTTTCCAAGGACTGTCCAAGGCAATTAAATGCCCCAGTCTGCAGCATTATCTGTCGTGTGCAGGGTGCCTCTCACTGCTCCCGGCACTGTCACATAAGCTTTTTCAAGCGAGATGCAGGCCTGGTGAGATGGGCAGGTGTCCTTCCATGGACAGGCATTGGGATGCAGATTTTAAGCATGTCCTCCTAGTTTTAGGTGGCTAGTTCTTTTTTCCAAGTGGCTTGCATAATTTGTTCTTCTTAAATACACACCGAGCTGCAATTGCATAATTGGGCAATGTCATTTGAATTAAATTATTAGCTCGTGTCTGCTGAAGAGCACTTGTCTGCTGCAATCGGCGTTTATTCAATTATCAGTTTAGTTGGTGCAATAAAAAAGATATCGCTCAAAAACCCCATTAGCTTCTGCCAAACCACTCCGATCGAATCATCGCGGTGTCATACCTATTCGCTGTTTGGCATTTGTCGTTTTTGACGCCAGTGGGTGTTTTCCGCATAATCAGTAATTCGTGGAGATGTGCCATCGAATACTGATAAGTGCTTTAACTCAGAAGTTAAAGGTAGGTTTTACGTGAATCGGAGGGGTTTGACTCGCACCGCCATTGTCAAGCTCGCAAGCTGCCAGAAAGGATAAACGGTGGCGCTCAACTTCTGGTACTCAAAGCACAATGGGATCGTCGTGGAATTGGGAACGTCACAGTCCGATTTCGGTGGAACTTTCTCTCAAATGAACCCGAAGGTGCAGGTTACTTTGACCGTTCTTGTTTCTGGATATTTCTACGAATTTCGGAAATGTCGGGAAGTTTCTCCCTCAAACGGAAAACCGTGAACAAGTTGATGGGAAGAGTTTGGGAAGTGTGCACTTTCAAAAATAAGAAGAGCTACTCGTTCCTTTCAAACGGGAATCTTAGTGAAATAGGCAGGTCGACATTTTTTATTTTATTCCTTATCTTTCTTTCGTTTTTCGTTCGTTTAATTAATCACCGATTGGCTGCTTGATTGGTGATTGACTGTGTGACGTCATAATGATTAAGGCGGATGAAATGCTTGAGATGGTATACAAATACGAGGGAAATTACTTCTCGGGGGACTTGCTACCTCGTTACCATCTGGTAACCAACACTGCTTCTGATTGAAGGTTGTATAATCACAGAATGTTAGCTCGTGTTCTGATAACGATATTAACTCAATGGGTGATAAGAGTTCTATCATACTGATTTTGGTATTGATCTCTATAGACTAGGTTAATTGGTAAAGGGATCAAAATAGTCTTCTGGGTAATGTTTTAATGGCTACTGTATCTGCCATGATAACGGGGTGCGTGACAGTTGTTGAACTTGTGATGACAGTGTGGACAAAAATGTAGAGTAGATTATTTTGGAAAGCTAATCTTTGTTTTTTAAATTTCTAAGATTCATTACGAGAGAGTTTTAAAGTAAAACAAAACATTTAATGGACAGTGTTACAGCACATGTTGTCTACTGAAGATTGTCCTCACTGATATATGCTAATTGCGGATTTACTTGATATTCGGCAGTGGAGAATTTCCATTTTAAACGAAATGGAAAAATTAGACCAACATGTTGCATATTTGTACACTTTTCAATGCTCGACGTATTTATTGCTTGTTGTTGCCTGGCAAATCTATCGTATGACTTATCGCTAAAATATAGACATGCGTGACGCTCGCAAGCAGCTGTTAGTACCTGTATTGCAATTCCAGTAATTATGCGTCGCAATGTCCAACCTCTTCTGCAGAAATTGCCGAAGCATTATGATATGACATTGCCAAGAATAATTCCTTTTACATGGAATTGCTTTTCAAATGCTGACTGCTCAGGTAGGATGCAAATCACTCACTTTATCGTGCGTTTAGTAGGTATGTTACCGGTATAAACTTTTCACGACTAACTGCCAACACACATTAAACACTACTATATGACGTTGTCGTGATGAAAAATGAAGGCAAGTAGTCCTTGATAATAATGTCGACTGACGCAGTAAATGTACATTATCCGTAACCATGTACATGTACAGGACGTACTTTTGATATACAAATAAGTTTGAATTCAATTCTTTACCCTGCAGTCAGTTCATAATACCATTTGGCAGGGGGGCTCGTTATACAAATCGTCAGACTAAACAGTCTGCATGGTCATGATGGACCCCAACATCACAATTTATATATTTCCAGTTTTGGGACTAACGAGGAGGATGGGATGTTAAAGGAAGACGGTCATGGCCGATTTAATATAGGAACTACGCTCTTATCTCAGCATTCGCCTGGAGGAATTGTGGGAAACTATGAAAAACCACAATCGAGGCTAGCCGACCCGAGAATCGAACCTGGGTCTACGTCATTGGATTATGCTACTGCAGGGTGGCCACAGGTCAGGGAAGTCATGGAAATGTCAGGGAAATTTGTGATTGGTCAGGGAAATTTTCTCAAATAAAAGCAAAATGTTATCCCTGCACTCACGTTTGCTAGCAGCTCCATCCCCAATCCTCTTCAATCCATCCTAGAATTCCCCAGCTAGACTTGTAACAAAATCTAAGTGTTTTGCCAAGCTTCTCATTGCAATTGTTATTTTTTTTCATTATGACAAAAAAATTGATATGAATTAACGAGTAAGTTTTGGTCAGGGAATTTTGGATTTTAGTCAGGGAAAAGTCAGGGAAATGGAAAATGAAAATTTTGTTGCCACCCTGTACTGTTGTTGGGAATGTTTGTCGAAATTATACAGTAGCTTTTGAATACCCAACCTCGCATTTGTTTCTGCAAACGTATGCAGTTCCAGAGTCGTCGTTTACTGTGAAGATTTACTGTCCTTTAAGATCGCTTTTATGTAATACGTTTTTATCTCGACTGCAAAAGTCAATAGCCTTTACCGATATTTTTCCCTATTGTCGGCGCTTTTTGTATTTTAACTTTAAAACGTTCCTTGGTAATTATGCATATTCATAAATTTAATATATTTGTTTGGCTTCATTCATTTGCATGACTGCTTCTCTTATTGGAAAAAGCGGCCAGGCATGCAGTATACGTATATACTGTTGTCAGGCAGTTCATCTCTTTAATTAAGTACATGTACCTTTCTTTTGCAAAAAAATATGTGGATTTATAGCGTATTTCAACGAGATTGTGGAATAGGTAAACATACAGTATGAAATCTGCAGTTCGCACCTCGTGTCTCATATTTTCGTGCCTAATAATCACTCTACAAGTAGGCATAACCATTTCAAATCCTTGACCGAGCTCCGTGCCAAGAGGGATGCTTACTTTTGGTCCTTCTTTTTGCATGCGTTCAGACGATGGAATAATCTTCCTAAAAATAGTTCAGATTTGTTACAAATTCAATTCACGAGCTAACAAGGATGCATAAAGTTGATCGCAACTGACGTAGGAGCATTCTCCTGGAAATGGATGAAAACCACTCTTCCCCCCATCATATGGCATTTGTTTGCTGACTGTAGGGTACTGAGTTGAATTGAATTGGTGTCCGCTTTTGATTTTTAGATTCCTTGAATTTTTTAAATAACAATCGAATTACCAAAGTCAAGGATATTTCTAACTTATCCTTCCCGTACTGGCATTTAATGGCTTCGCATCACGAGTGATTCAGGGAAGAGTTTCACCCTTAAATTACAAGGCTGATTCACCCAAGGAAAAACCGCTATTTTGGTTTTGATAATAATGTACATGTATCCGTCATTTAGGGAACGTTGAGGGCCATTTCGTTGTCAATAAAAATTGAAAATTTGTTATTGGCGAGGTGTTTTATCCAGGTGAAGCTCTGCAACAACGAGTCATTTTCAGCACCTTTTAATTGATCTGTTGGACAAAATAACCTTTAAGACAATAATTAGCCGGTGAAAATGGAGCTTGATATAACTCAAGCAATGAGACAATGCTAATTCGCTTGACCTATTAACTGACAAAAAGCACTTTCTTCTCGCTCGTTTAAATACAAAAATGCCATTCATGAAATAATATACTTGGACCAAGTATTTTAAGTGCATCCATGGTTAGTGGACCAATTAAACGTATACAGCGGTTTCAAATTTAGTGACCAACTCAAATCCTACTGGGATTTCCAAAGAGTCGTTTTGGTGGAGACTGCGCTGTTTTACTAAAGAGGGCTTTTGTCAACGAGAACGAGAAAACAGAAGATCTAGTGTGCTGACACATTTGTGCGAACAAATTCTAAAGGCCACCATCTGTTTTTCATTTTTCTCCCGGAAAGCAGTATGCAAACAAAAAAGCTGTATATGTATCCTCTTTCTCTTTTAGCTGCATTTGCATTGGTCTTGTGAATAAACGACTGAAAAGGTTCTTAAGGAGTCTTGGAAAATGCTCTAAATTTAATATTCATTGTCAGAAATCTGAAGTACCGTTTCTACAGCGGATAACAAGCTCATAATTACCACTTAATATTGGATCGATTCATGTTGTAAATACTTTGCCAATATTTATTTACTCGTCTTTTCCTTTTAAATAATTACGGTACATCAGCTCTTGCAGTTCACTCCCCCGCCCAAAAATACATCCGCTGACACATGACACATGACCAAGTAAAGTAATAGCCTCGTTATGCGTAAAAAATACAAGGTTTGTTTTATATTCAACATGCATGCAGCGTATGATGTACATGTATATGCTTCAAAACTCAAACTTTCTTTTCTATTACGGAGGTCATTGTATCATTGTTTCCTTTTTGTTAAAACTAGCAACCATGAAATTTGTCTGGAAAATGGTTGGAGCAATAATTTTAAGTTATCACTGACGTATCATTGCATGTGCAGTGATACGTCACCGGAATTAAAATGCTACTTATCGTACGTGCCCTAAAGTACATGACCGACACCAAAGGGTGCTGCGCCCATGGTTGATGATAATGATGATAACATGTAATTTAAACCGCCAAATAATGTCTTTCAATAAATGAAAAGTATAGATCTAACAATTGAAGGTACGCTTCAATGACAACACTCCAGAAGTTTGTCGTTGAAGTTCAGGCTGTTGAAGTCTGTACAGGGTCGGCCAAAACTGAAGGATTTCATGTTTTATATCTTACAAAGTTGGTTATAGTACATGTATACGTTTTTACGTTTATACAAAAATGGAATGAAATTTATTCTTCTCAGAATGGACGTTGCCTCGTTTCAACTGTAATTGAATTTCAGGAAGATCAAGACTGACTTTATTATTGCACCCGTGAATTAAAAAGTTTGAGTTTGAGTGTTGCTAGTTCGCGCGTTTCACCCCTCAAAGCTCTCAACTCGCCAAATGTTTCCAGAGCTTTAACCCCTGCAATAGATTCTCAGCCGTTGTTTTCTTCTCTTCCCACAGAGGGCAGCAGTGGCAGCGCCAAGGCCGATACAGTGCCGACGCTGGTGGCGGCGGTGGAGAAAGCCCAAGATGGCAGCCCGGTGTCGAGTCCCACATCCTCCGCGCCAAATGGAACACTCCAAGATCGCACGGTGCCAAACGGTTCGGCGGCCAGAGACGCTGGCAGAACCTCAACTCCTGTCGCAGCTTCTTCCAACCCCCCCGTGGTTCCTCCCTGCCGCGTCCCGGGGGCGTCCTTGCCTCCGCGCCCCGATGCGGACAGCACTTTCCCCGAAGAGCGGACCAGCACTCACGAGTGCCGGAAGCCGCTGTCCGGCGAGCGTATCTCCGACGCCACCATAGGTGGCTGCGCGTCCAGTGCCCCAAATAACATTCCAGACCCCAGTGTTTCCGCCCATCGGCTGCCCAGTGATTCGCGCCTCAGCTCCGAGTCGGGGAGCCGAACCCTGGTGCTGTCTTCGGACGTGTCGCCTTCGGGAGACCCTCCGAGCCCGACTGACTCGGTGTTAGCACCACCTGTGGACCGGCAGCAGCACCTGGGTGACCAACCGGTTGACTGTCATCGACCGATGCCAGAGGTGGTGACCAGCGCAGAGCCAGTTGAGGATTCTGCTGTCGTCGACTCCAAAACAGCCCTCGGGTCCACCCCGGATTTACCAGATTTGAATCTGCAGTGGAGTGAAGCCGTCGAACAACTGGTAAGTGTCACTGTTTTGAAATTCGATAGCTCGAAAAAAAAAGAAAAAAGATATAGGATGCGTGTGGGTAGATCGGAAGCCATTTTGGACTGCTGTCTTCGGATTTAGCCAGACCTAGGGTCGAGGACTTGACGAATCGTCCCCCCCCCCTTCTGGTCCGGGCCTAGTTGGTGTCACGTATCTTGTTCTCAAGCCTGGTTTGACGTGCTGTGCAGATGGCGGAGGAGGTGACATCCACCGTCTGAACAAGTTGGGAGTAGTGGTAATACTTTGGACGGAGAATCCAGGGGAAAGTCAGAAAGTGTACTTGTATACGTAAGTAAAAGAAGCTCTAGGGTGAGCTTCAGGCGTTTAAGATGCTGGATGAGCAGACTGTTTTTGGTAGATGAATGGGAGGTTAACGTGCGGATTTGGCAGGATGTGCTGCGCGACATAGATGAACTCTGAGGCAAGTTTAATTCCGATTTGGGTATTTTCGATTCGGGTAGTGTACGACACCCGTATGGGTAAGGTCATGGGGCTTTACTTTGTAATATAGTCGTCCCATTTCGGCATAAAGAAAAACATCCATTCTTACATTGTTTTTGTTCATCCTGAATAATGAATACATGTACTGTGATTTTGGCACGAGCAAAATATTCCGGAAGACCGTGGCGTTCTGTTTCGCACATTTCGTTGCAAACGAGCTGTTTTATTGTCGCTGCACTTGCTCGACCTAGGAAACAGTCCACGATTGTGCTCTTGGAGTCTTGCCCCGAAATAAATTAACCTCCCTTGCCTGAAATAGTAACCATTTCAAGGAAACTCCAATATTTGCAGAAAATGTTTGACAAATTTAAAAATAAAAGTGAGGTCTGCGCACGCGAGTCTAGGCATTCTTCCAAAGCATTCTGGTAAATATTTGAAAAAAATACCCTCCAAAGCGTTGCCTAGAGATAAAATTTTGTTTACATAGTCAACTCGCTTGTTCCATCCATTATCCACGTTTCGCAGCAGCAGCTATTTCATCGCAGTTTTTCGAATCATCGCCGTGTTTATTCCGAAGATATTTTCGGATTAAAAAAGGGATGCGAGCTGCTCGACAATTGATATGGTCAGGGTTCTGGTGCAAACGATAGCAACAGATTATCCCAAGTCGAGGATCCGCTGATGGAGTTGAAAGACAGCGAGTCGGCCGGGGTCGTGTTGTTGTCATAGTATGCCATCCCAGTTCGACGATCGATTCAGGATCCAGACTCACTTAATGGCACAAGACGCTCGACGAATGTATAAACAAACTCAGAATTTAATTAAAATTTATGTTCATTTGGGATTATTACCCCAGAATTAACGATGGCCAACCTGTTCTACATAACCTGGATTACCGCACACGATATGCTGGGTCAAGGCGAAGGAGAAGATTTTTCACATTAACGCTGATTTATTTGACTTTTATGCGAGCCTTTCGTGAAGTTTTAATTTGGTCCATAGAATGTGGGAAGAAGCCTGTTCTAAGGGTATTTCAGTTCTAATTATAAGTTTATTTGGAGGAAATTGGCGCCGATGTAGTAAGACCGTTGGCTTTGGATGGCCCTGACTTGTCTTTACTCTAAAGAAACCTTTCATTCTGGTACATGAATTTGGCAGTTTTCTTTTTTTCCAGGTTGATAATTTTAGCCCTGGAGTCAGTCCAAATCAGTTTTGAAAGTAGCCCAAGTGCCAGATTTTCTGTTTTCATTGTCCATGCTCCAAAATTGACACCGCGTGCACGTGCTAAATGTGGCAAACAGGCCTTATAACCTATAAGAATAGATAAATGGCAACGTTTAGAATTGATTTCCTCCAAGTCGAACATGTAACACAAATTGTAAAGTTTTGATATCAAGCTGATCTCTGCTGCTCAGCATATATTTCCCTGTGACAGCTAGACTACCCATTGGGACGGTGGGATCTCAGTTGCCCATAATTTATGGAGGTCATACATGTATATCGATGTGGATTTGTTGTTAAAAAGTCCCAGAGAATTTTTAGTTTCCAGTAAATCTTCTTTTGAGCCAGCCAGGGTCAGTATTGCAAAAATGCATTTTTAAAAGTTGTCTTCAAGATGATATATGAATCCGGTTTTTAAATGAAAAACCGCATCTGATTTAAAAGATGAGTTACGATAATGAACAGTCCTCCAGTTTTACTGCATTTTAACAAAATCTGTTTGCTTTCCTGTTGATGTCTCGATGTGAAATTTGAGTAAAATAGATTGAAAGTTATTATTATGAATTGTGCAAATATTGCGCTGGCCGCACAGCGGCATTCTTTGGGGTTGTCTAATAAATTTAAACATACAGAATGTTGCAGTTCTATAATCATTATTGGTCGCTTTGTTTGAGTCTGCCAGATTATATCGTTTATAAAATCGAAAAGATAATTGGCTAAATATGGTAAAATATAGACTCTGTGTTTAAAAATGCCATATCGCTTCTAATTCTTAACCTTTAATTTACATAGAAATGACGCTCGATTTTAATTAGGTTTAATCAACTGCTACAAAAGGGGACCGCATTAATAAAAGCTTTCAACGCGATTTTCTCTTACCCAATATTTTAATCGTTCTGACAATTAAAGGGAAATCAAACTGTCGTGATACGGTCTGGACAATTAATTTTCCATTTATACTTCTTGCCAAGATGCCAAGAGTATTCCATAGCCAAAATTCAAACATGAGCTCTTGAATTACGTCAGCGACACCAGGATTTGTTAACTTGTACAACAAAAATAATGTAAAAAAATCTGGGGAAAACAGTATTCCCTTTGATTTCGTCCATTTTGTAAATTTGAAATAATGTATCTTCAGGTGATTGTATATTATGGAAAATTATTGATGAGATTTAAGTGTTCCGAACCCAGTTTTGTTTATTTGTTCAACGTTCCAACATTAAAACATCTTCAACAGGAGTTACACATACAGTATACTGTAAAGTGTAAACATTAAAAAAAAATTAAGAACATGTTTGACATATATCTTTTGGTAAATTAAAGTTAGCGGTCCCTGAATTTACATTATATAAATTAAACCCTTACCCTAATTGTCAAAATATAGCAATTAAAATGTATAATAAAACATACCTAACAGCCATGATTTATAGTGATAAATTCTGTATGTGCAAAATTGAATGGTAAAAGTGACCCTCAAAGTAATTTTTGTTTCATTTGCTAATTCTCTACAAAATATCGAACTAATATTTTGGTAGCACACAGCACATGACTGATTGCTGTCGTGGCACTAGCATTAATATAGTAGTAGAATCATACATGTATGTGACCATTAATATGCCAAGCATTCTAGTAGCATTCCTATATTTGAAATCTTTAAAATTTCATCTTAATTTTATCAATGCATACAGTTGTCAACCATATTTCCATAGTTATATTTAGGCAACAGAAGTTTCGAAAGTCCGTTGACCCCACGGATTTATGCGTTGCGTTTTGATATTAAAATCAGGAGTTAACAATAACATCTGTTCGAGCTGTTCAGTTGTCTCATCGCAGCTTTCCGCATCTCTGTTATGGTGCTGTGTCACCCTGGCAAAAATGAAGTTGGCCTAAGCCAATTTTTGCCATGGATCTCATTCAGATCCACGACACATGTGAGTTGAGTTCATTCTTTAGGCTCTTGTGTTTGTTTACATTTTCTTAGGTGGCGCATGACCTCGAAATAGTAAATAATGCCATCAAATTTCACTAGAGCACCTCCAACCTGTCAATAAGTCCATACTGCCTAAATGTCATTATATTCCCAAATTTGAAAATACAATTATAAACACAATACCCGTTTTAACATTATACTACAAGCACTGATTGTCCTTCTTCTCAAAACTCATTTTATATGCTTGGGATAGACGGGCTACGGATTTTGCAATATTTGCATATACTCAATGAGATATTGCGGGGATGGGGCCTGAGTTTACACACGAAATGTTCTTGTTTCAATTACACATAACCAAAAGGTACATGCAATTTTATACAATATTTGTAATAATTGTGTGGATGAAACAAAGTTTGTTTACATTGAACTACCAGAAAGCATAGTCGTCATTATGTCAGATCGAATCATCAGAAAGCATAGGCGTCATTATGTCAGCCACTCAAGAGACAATATTGCTCACTCTGGATTTATATGCTATCAATAAACAATCATATTTGTACTTTTTGACGCCGCAAAAACGTTATTTTGGTGCTCAAAGTTTCGGATTTTAGAATACTGTATTCCAGAATTTCGGATAAGAAATAACTAAATTTGTATACTGTATATTTATCAACACATATCTAGCATTGATTTTCTACCTCATGGAAAGCTACTGAACTAAAGAATCAAGTATGACGGGAATTTACAAAACACAATATTTATTTGGGGACCCAATTATGTGCTTGTAAATTTTGACATTGCAGGTTTAGAACTCAGACTTATTCTAGTTTATGCTGGCTTTGTTATGAGCTTTGTTGAAGATTGAATTTTCGTGCATTTTTTGAAGCATTTAGTTACTATCCTAAGCTTTTTGCCTTACAATTGCAGGCGTCACAACCTTCCATAACACCATCAGATGCTGAAGTTGCAATCGAAATATCAGCAGTTTCTCCATCAGAGACAAATAACGATATTGTAGTCAACAATCAAGGGACAAGTCCTCTTAGTCCGCCATGGAACGAGGAAACGATATCACAAGAAACAAAGGTTAGCAGCAAAGTAATGCATCCACTGGGGGGAAATTAACAGATTTCGTTTCTTTTTCGAAATTGTACATCTTGTAAATAGAAACAACATATTTTAAAACGGTTATAATTTTTATTTTCTCTCACATGAGATTTTCATACAGTATGTTGCCTATGTTTCACTAGTTTCAATTTTCATTTACTATCAGTAGCCATTTGGTCTGAAAGCACTACCGTTTGGTGTAGTAAGAAAATTATATCAACAAATTATGAGATCTGACTCCTGACAGACTTGATCATTTTTTGGAGAAACTGTTCAGATCAAACTCATTTATTTTTTTAGTATTTCTTAAAATTGCGTTGTACAAATACATTCTTAAAACTAAATTATACGCATTAAAAATAAATCTTTCATATTGAGAATTTTTGATTTTGGTAAACAGTAATTTAAAGTGAAAAGTTGAAAATAATTATAGTTACATATTTCAGGCTTGACTAACCATCTGGTCAGTCGGTTGAAAACGTAATAAACAGTGCACTTATTTAAGCCGTCATAACGCCAGTAAACATCCTCCCGTTTATAAGAATTATCTTATTTAATGGCTTAATGTTGGCTCTACCCATTAAACTGGTCACACGTTGCTTTTTGATTACAGCCATGGCTGAGATTTAACTTCAGATCTAAACTTAGCAATTAATGTTTACCATTTCTCTGAAAATGCGAACGCCGCTGCAGTTGAGTGAATTGTTTTGACATGGCAACACATTTCGGTTACAGGCTATTAACCAAGTGAACGGCAAAATTCACCAGGAGGAGCTTTTCATTGGCCAACCGGCAGCAGTCAGCAATGTTAAAGCTGCAGAGGAAGAGCCTGAGGTCATGACCCCAGAAGAAGCTGAACATCTGCTTAGCAGGTATGAGTGAGCATTTTTTTTTGTCTTTCGGTGTTTTTTGGGCTGCTAAACCAATTCTGAAAAGTTAATTTTTAATTCGAGTCGCTAAGAAATTAGCTACCATGGATTATATGACTTTTATATCAGTGTTATTGGCGAACGCCAAGCCCATCGTGTATTTTCTGAAGTGTTGGACATTCATGTAACGTCGAATGCTTTCATAAATTTGTGTTAACTTAAAAACGAAACCACAGTACTTCTTAAAGAAGTGTACTTTGCAGCAATTAACAATTACAGTGAGGAAATGGACTATTCACCATCTTTTTGCGTATGTAATTAATCGTAATTTCACTTATTTTTTGGATTCTTTGCACCATCTTTGTGTATAATCATTGGGCGAATTCAAAATTTTAATTACCGAGCAAGGTGGCTTAAAAGTTAGCATTCTCGTTTGCATTCGGAGAACCCAGGTTCGCCGGGTCGGCTATCCTCAATTGTGGTTTTTCATGGTTTCCCACAATTCCTCCAGGCGAATGCTGAGATAGTTCCTATATTAAATCGGCCATGACAGTCTTCCCATCCCATTCTAGTCTTAAAGTCCCGGTAATTATGGGAAAATTAACTAAATTCTGATGTTGGGGTCCATCATGACCAGACTGCTTAGTCTGGCTTAATTTGTATAATGATCCCCCCTGCCAATTGGTACTATATACTGACTGCAGGGTAAAGAATTGAATTGAATCTGCCATGACTGTCTTCCTTGCCCACCCCATCCTCCTAGTTAAGGTCCCAAATACGTTAAATGTAACTCAGTTGTGATGTTGGAGTCCATCATGACCAGACTGCTTAGTCAGACTTAATTTTCATAATGATTCCCCTGCCAAATGGTACTATTACTGACTGTAGGCTAAAGAACGGAATAGAATAGAGATGCATGCTAAAGTATGTGCCTCTGAGATAGAGCCAAAAGCACTCTTCTAAATACTAATATCATTTCTTGTTGGTTAGCTTTTGAATGTTTGATTTATGCTGTGCCTTTTTTTTTTCGACAGGACAAATTTATCTCGTATTTTGAAAAGATGTCTCGAGATGGGTTAGATATGAACGCCGTGATCCAGAATACCAAACAGTTCCGTAATCCTAGGTATAAAAATCATTCTAAAATGCTTTCGATATGTTTTTCATCAGCACATGCTCAATTTGCTCCATTTCGCTTTCCAGCATCTATGAGAAACTTATTCAGTTTTGCCAGATTGATGAACTAGGAACCAATTATGCACCCGTAAGTACATTCGCTAATTCTGTAATCAATGTCGAGTAGGTTGTATGTCTTGCTAGGATTGATATTTACCTGGTTACTTAAACCTCCTATGGAAGGCTCCTTGAAACTTCTGAAAATAATGAAAATCATTTGTATAAGTTGAGTGTTTGTTAAAAGTATAAAGCTATTGCTTTTTAATCTCTAAATGTGAATTTTTATTTTTTTTTAGGAGATATACGATCCAAGCCTGTTTGGTCCTTCATCCTATTATGAAGAATTGGGTAGGCCATGCACGCGCTATTTTTTCTGACTTGAAAATTTTATAAGGCTTTTATTGCAGTGCAGCTCAGTTTTGATTTTCCTGTTTTCAGCAAAAGCACAAAAAACCGAAATGGACAAGCGACAGAAGGAACAAAAGGAACGAACAAAAGTGGAATTTATCTCAGGTACCGCTAAGAAGCTTGGTGGTCTTGGGGATGGAAATTCAATAGGTAATCAAATTAAACGTTCCATTACAAAAATATGGTTTTAGTAATATTTTTTACGGTTTTATACAATTTGTGTTATAATGATATCACTGGATTCGTAAACTATTTCCAGAACCTCTGAATGCTCAAATGCATGATTTATTAGCTTGGCAATTGCTTTCTATTACTCGAAAGTTAAACTGGATGTTGATTTGCCTTTCAGATGATTCCAAGAAGCGCAAGAGCAAATGGGACGTTGGTTCCATGCAAGGAATTCCACTATCCACACTCCTGAAACCTGCAGTATTGGCGCAACCACCAGGAATGGCCCCACTGACTACCGTACCGACGGGCACCAAAGCCATGGTCATCTCAGCTTTCGGTACCATTGCAAAGAAATCCAAACAGTGAAAACCAACACTAACATTGTACTATAGCCGGTAACTTATCATCATCACATCCATCATTCTTGTATTTTCAACAATAATAAAGAATCATCTATATTTTATTTATACTTTTATTCCTTTTTTATTTTTTTAACAAAACTGAGTTCTTGCATATGTGAAGATGCGAATGTGTCATTCTCAAACGATAGATGCTAATAATTTGAGTGTTTAATGGTTGCGTCAACTTGCATGACAAAGTTGTTCCTGTTTCTTTGTAGTATCAAGGCTTAGTTTATAAAACATCAATTTGCATTAAGGAGGCTTGGTTTCGCTGCCGGGCTTTGGTTTATATAGTTTTCCAATGTTGTTTCCTGGCAGATGTTGTGCAAATTCCTCTAAAAATCGGTCATGACTATTCTATTCCTGTCTCCAGTCTTCTGTTCTGCCCGACTTTGATTTGTCTTGTTTAGTAGCAGTTTGCCTTAAATATCCGCACCGCAACAGCATGGATTTTTGTTATGTTGCATAAGACACATTTAAAGGGTTTAACTTTCGATCCATCTGTTAAGTAGAACCAGAACAAAAAGACCAAATGTCCCCATAGGTGACCGCATGTCAGTTTAGGAAGAAATAAATTCTTCGACATTCCTAGATACACGTATCTTTCAGTATCAAAACATGAAAAATATTTAAATTTAATTCGATGTGCATCACTAAAAACAAGCTTCAGTAAATTAATTTTTATCTGCATATGCACTTTGTAAGTACAAAATTAGAAAATTCAAACATGTCATAGAACACAAATGACTCGGACAAACCGTGAGATTTTATTCAATGCATGGAAAAATAAAGTAACAGCTAATCTGAGGAATAAAATTACATATTATCTACCGCATTCAGAAAACGTTTCTAATGCTAATGTTCCAAGTCATACTGATCGAATTTTGGAACTTGTAACAAACCAGATATTCGTGAAGAAAATATATCCTTTATTTAAGTCTATTTTACATGATTGCTGCAATATCTCGCCTTCACCTCTCTTCCGTAGAGCGGCTGGACTTGCCTGAAGTTATCCGATAGTGTCTCCACGTCGTTCGTTTCTCGGTAGAGAGCCCGCAATCTGTCCAGGAACTTGGCTTCGATATGCATACGGTCCTTGAACACAATCCAGGTGACTGCTTCCTCGCATCCTGGTGTGGTCAGCGAGCCAGGATAGCAGAAAAAGTTGTCGGTATTGACCGGCAGCAGAGATTTCAGCGCACCTGCAAACGTGAATTCGTGTTCCGTGTTTCTGAACGCGACATGATCCAACTGGTCAGCGAGAAAACCATACGTCGGGTTGGCGTCTGTTGAATTCACTTCGAACAGGACGGACATGACCACGAAACCATCCTCGTGCTTCAGGGCCTCTGCGATGGATTCGTAAGCCACATTTCTGTGCAGAAGGTGCATCTCCAGCGGAAAGACCTTGTTGTCGACAGCATGTTCGGAGCCCTGCTTATTGAAGCTGCCCCAGTGGAAGTGGAACTGCTCCAGTACGTAGACTCCAAATGAGCAGCCGCTACTGATTGAAACAGCAGTCTCCGGTTGAAGACTGAACATGACCGTAAATTCAGTATGGGCTACCTTCATTTTGATGTTGCTGGCATCTTCGTACGATTGGAGCGAGATGGGCGGCAGATCGGGCACCACTTGCACCTTGGTGGTGTCAATGTGGATGGGCGACTGCCTTTTGCCGCAACAATTCTCCTTCAACGAGCACCACAGGCTGGGGCCGTTACTGGCTTGGTATCCCCAGGGGATGTCAGTGGCTTATGCAAAACATAAAAAACTTTTGCATAAGCATATATTACAAGTAGTTTATCGTGCATCGATGCAAATGGGTGTAAGAAAAGTGACTGTGCAGTGTTCAACTCTTCAGAATACTTTGTGAATACAAAGAATACGAAGATGTGGATCATTTCTGGAATAAATTACACATAGAATACTTCGGTTCACAAGAACCAATATCAACGAAAGTTACAATATAAAACCTTCATGTTAGATTTAAGTTTTTGTAGAGTTGCGAGCTCCGGTATTTTCAGAATTTCAAATTTACGCAAAAACGACGAAAAATTCTTTTTTTTTTTTTTTTAGGAAATAGTCATGAAAAAGTCAAATATACTAACTACAGTTGTTTTCTAAAAACGCCCATTTAGTTACACAATTTTCCGCATCACAATTTTTACACATTTGCGAGATAGAAATTTGCCTAATATAAAAATCGGAAACATGAGTTGTCAACCAACGAATTGTTCGGTGTTTCAGAAAGTACGGTTCATTGGAATGATTCATTCACTTATCTCATGAGTAGGCCTATGTATGAACAAATCTTAATTATCACTGATGTTTCATTCCACATGTGTTACAGTTTAAATCAACTTTTCTATTGAGCAAATATCAAAATGCATTGATTCTGATAACCATGGACGGCACGTTCCATTTATTTTGTCAGTTTTATGTAATATTATTTTTATTATTTATAAAAAGAAATATTACAAAAGTAATTTTGAAAAGGCATTCGAAAAAAAAATTATTTTCTATAAGAAAATCATTTTTCTGGATGGTCAATTTTGGTCAGAATGTTTCTCATGGAAATGGACATTGGCAGGCAGGCGACATCGCATGTCTTTTGCAAACCTGCATCAGTTCCATTCTTCTTGAAAACGTTAGAAAATGAAGATTTTTAAGTGTTTAACGTCATTGTTCTAGGAATAAATACCAAAAAATCCATTATTGATGTATTGTAGTTACTTGAGTACAATGTACATTCTTGACTTTCAGAACTAATGCCACCCAATGATCCCATCTTTGTCAAAAGTTTTTCTTCAT
The DNA here is from genome assembly GCA_034697705.1 of Ommatoiulus sabulosus. NCBI lineage: Eukaryota > Metazoa > Arthropoda > Diplopoda > Julida > Julidae > Ommatoiulus > Ommatoiulus sabulosus. The sequence goes on along the minus strand of JAQGAO010001966.1, from coordinate 4,583 downwards.
GAAGTGCACTCGGCCATTGGTCATTTTCTCCATGCATGCTCGAAATGAGGGCTGGTGCTTCGAGTTGGCAATTCACCAAACAGTGCAATTTTTGTTGAAATGTCCAAATAAAAAGGTGCAGGTTTTTTGGACGATCAGTCAGGTTGAACCGTGCCCATTCTTACCTGGACAAGCGCAGCCATCGCAAAGTGACATAAGCGCGAAGATTAAAATCAACTTTTCAAGTCCAATAGCTTGACAAATCTGGAAATCTCCCGAATGGTCATCCATACTGCAGAGTTCTGATCGAATCTGAACAATGGCAGATATCAAGACTGAGCAGCGTGCGGCTCAATGAAGCGTGCAAAAACTAATGGGAAAGTAATTGCGAGGATTCAACGCTGCATGGCCACATCTATAGATGGATTCCAAACACGTTATGCTAAATAAAAAGTAAGTTTCGCAGATATTCGTGTTGCAACTGCTATCGATCCAACAGAAACCTTTCGTGCGTCGGTGGTTCATTTGGAAGAAGAAACATCGGAATTTAAATTGAGATTTAATACATAATGGTAACAATCATGGCGGCCTTATGGGTACTTACCATGTTTGACGAGCCATCCTTTAATATTGCATTGCCGCCGTCGAATTACTTTCACAAAGCTCAATTCGTACTTATTGAACCACATTGGCCTTGAATGCTCTGGGTCAAGTTTTTCGGTAACTATCAAGGGTAATGCATATGCAGGATAATGATAGTTCCTGCGCGTCCTCTTGCGTGTGCGTTGACACATATCAGAATTCTGTCAGAATTGATGCAAGAGACGCGTACAACTCGAATGGGTCCCTATAGCATTATTCCATCATATTATTTGCAAATGGCATTTTTAGGAACTACAGTACATTATCTTCGAATTAAACGAGATTCGGACAGGGTAATTCCTGAATATTCATTTTTGTATCTTGAATCATTGATTTATTTTAGAAATACTCCAAAAACTATGGTGTGGCCTGTTAAACATTTGAAAACAACTGGCATTATTTTAATCGAAAATGTCATATTGTCCTCCATGTTCTCGTAATTTACAAATACTAGCTGTATTTCTAGCTACGTGATGTTTCTTGTAGGAATTGATCATCAGAAACATGATCGGAAATGTTCCGTATATTATATTTATGGGTGAAAAATTTTAAAGACAGTACAGTCAACTTGCGCTTTTACGAGCCTTCAGATCGAACCACCAAAAAAAGTTCGTAAAATAGAAAGTTCCTAATGAGAATGGCGTAATATTAAATTATATTTATATTATAAATATTCATATGTTTGAGATTCCAAAACATCACTGCCAACACAACCATTTTCTTTTTACTTATTGACATAGTTAGGAAATCGAAATCATTTTGTTGGAGCGGACTCAACTTCGGTTGTCGAGGCAATTTTTGTGTCTCTCCCAAACTTACCAATTAACTTAGAAGTTGTATAAACTACGCCCCGTATGATGGCATTGAGTTCGTAAAAAGCATTGTGAAATTTTAGTTGGTCTCTAACTCTATATATAGGAGCTAAATTTGAACATTAGATTTATGGGATATATACTTATCGAAACTAAAGAAGTATAGTTCGTAAAAACGTTGTTTTAAAAAATGGGGAGTGCTTAAAAACGCGAGTCGACTATAGCTGTATCTGACCAAATACCACGAGATACCTCGGCTTAGTTTTTCTTACCTTGAAAATTAAAAAGTTACAAATTTTATATTTTAGCATAAGATGCTTGCATTAATCATCTTCAAGTGGTCGGTAGATATTATGAAAATCGTTCATTTTTCGACCAAACAATAACTTGATTGTTTTAAATTTAAAATTGTTTGGTCTAAGAATGAACGGTTCTTCTTAGCATAAGATGCTAAAGTAGTGTTCAACATTTGTTGAAACTGTGGTAGAGCAAACTTTCATCTTACATGTAAAAATAGCACATTCAACTTCCCATCTTAATATAAAACAGCATATCCGTTCAAGAGTAATATATTCTTCAATTTCAGGAACAATCGCTCTTGTAACATTTGGAACTGATGTCTTATATCAGGGGGTGCATTCGTGAAAACCCCAAATGTTATACGTTTGCCAAATCGCCACCAAGTTCGTAAATTCTGTAGCTAAATCATCGCATTAATTCTCCTTGATCCCACGAGCTACCAACCAAAAGTTATTTATCAAGTAGTGATTAAAATTGGCATGCCAACACCATTGTGGTAAATGAGCAACCGACATGTCAGCACCATCGAGGGTGGTCAGTAGATACATTTATTTTCTTTGCAAGAACAAGGTATGGTGCATGATTTTTAAAAATACGGATCTTGGTAGGATCAAATTCCAAGAAGCTCGGCATATGAAAGGTGGACCCTGGCTCTTAACTCTTAGCTTGTTTCAAAACTCTAGGAAATGAGGGGGTAGAGTCCGTCTCGAACCTCCAGGAATTTCAAGTTGCCCTTTTTTTTCTGGAATAAAGTAGCGGATGTAACCATAGAAAGTTTTAATGTTTCCATCATCCCACAGAGCATGCAATGAAAAAAGGAGGAATTTTGAAAGACAAGGTCGCTGTAGGGGATCCCTGTTAGGGTGTGTCTGAAACGTGCGTGGGTGGTGCACGGCAGGAGCGGTCATTTCACCCATCAAAAACTGTTATTTCCGTTTTCAGCAAAGCCTTTCTTGGAATTTTTCAAGCAATTTTTAATGAATTTTCTTGGTATTCATTGGGGCAATTACTACATAGACCTTAACCACTGCAGCTTCTTGGACACTGATGGTCTACGAAGGGTTGGGGTAAAATACGAGCTCGTATATTCCAAGAATATACGAAGAAAAGGTTTACAAATAAAAAAAACACACCCCAGCACCACTTTAACATTGTGCACATTTGTACAATTAACGCCGCTTAATTCGATCGCGCTTAATCCGATCAGCCATTTTATTCCTGAAAAACCTTTTAATCATGCATCTAAGCAACGGTAAGCATGCATCTAATGTAATGCATCAGCGGCTGTACTCAGATGGATCGATTTTCTGCGTTTATTTAGAAAAGGGAATTTTAGCCACTGCAGCAAGCAGGCATCATAAAACACCACTTAGAACATTTTTTTAAAACGTACATGTATACCATTTTAAACTTATGCAAATACATATACAGTAGGCCTATACGATTAAATATACAAGTACAGTATGTATTGCTAAAACACACAGCACATTATTTTGATAAGGTCAAGGTCATTATTTAGCGTGTTTTTTGACATTCATCCGTTATTTTGACCAAAAAAGCCGTAACCAACGTGATCGAATTAAGCGGCTTTCACTTTGTGATGTATTTGATAAAAACTTTTTTGGACATATCCACTGGCAAAAAAAACAACGCGCTTGCAATTAATACATGACTGTGATTTGAACAAAAGGCAGAAATAATAAAAGAAAAACAAGAAACATCTGGTGTATTTCCAGACAATCTTAAGTTAAGTTATCCACTGATGTAAAATCATCATTGAAATGAGTTCATTTCATCAGAATGTCTATAAAATTATTAAAATACAATGGTTTTCAAGAGAAATACAGGTTACGGTTACGTTCACAATTCCTGTCATCAACGTGATATGGATGTTGACGACTAAACAGCAAAAATACCAACTAATGAGTTGCAAGTTTATTTTCAAAGCGTTGCTCCTAAATTAAACGTCCTAAAAGCACAAATCGATGCCCTTTTCAAGGTTTCGCCAGTAAACATCATGCTGTATTTGGGAACGGGCGAGAACCGGTGTTTGGCGACCAAATTTACTAATATTATCGACTAATGAATTGCTACAATTATTCAAAACTGTCGAAAATGTCTAGAACACGTCGAAAGCAAGCACAAAATGTAAGAAATAATGGGGAAAAGCACAGAATTTCGAAAATATAGACAGCCAACAGCAATTTAAAACAAAACTACGAACTAATACATTACAACAAGTTTTTTTAAACATTTTTAAAAAGTGGATGTCGAAAAATAAAAATAGAGCCAACAACACCCTGTATTCCCAGGGCCCGACGTTGCTTAACTTCGGGGATCGGACGAGAACCGGTGTTTTCAACGTGGTATGGCCGTTGACAATCAAACACCTCAAAATTATCAACTAATGCATTTCAACAATTTTAGAAGGCAGTTTTAAAAACTGGAAAAAAAGTAAACAACACCCTGTATTCCCAGGCGGTCACCCATCCAGGTACTGACAGGGCCCGGCGTTGTTTAACTTCGGGGATCGGACGAGAACCGGTGTTTTCAACGTGGTATGGTCATTGACAACCAAACACACTTAAATTATCAGGTAATACATTCCAAAAAGTTTTAAAAACTGGAAAAAATCGAAAAAACGTAGTAAACAAAACGGTTACAACAACATGTAAAAAAAAGTAAAATTTCGCAAAATAAAAAAAAAAAAAAAAAGACAGTCAACAATAAATTTGCAGAATTGCAATGTGAAGTATGTTCAAGTATAATAAGAAATATACAGGGTGATTCATAAGTCCATCACCACCCTGTGTCATTTCAAAATTACTGCGGCAACTGCAATGTGAGGTT
>JAQGAO010001965.1:0-21653 GCA_034697705.1 Ommatoiulus sabulosus | reverse complement strand
TTTGGTTTTCGTGGTTTCCCAAAGTTGTTTCTAGGCGAATGCCGGGTTAACTCCTATAGAAATCGGCCACGACCGTACTTTCTCCCAATTTTAGTTTGCAGGGCAATGGTCATGCATTGGGTAATTTTATGAGCAAGTAATTTCCGTACATTAATTAGGACTCAAAAGGTAGTTATTAATTTTTTATTTAAAGTGAACGTATAGGTAAAACTTAAAAACAGTGAAATCCCGAATTCCTATTTTTTATTTCCAGTCATTATCGAAAATATTTATTTTTAAGCCAAGCATGTCTCCTAAAAATTCCTGAATACAAAAAAACAACCACTAGGACACTTTCTTATGCGAAAAATAGGTAACGAATATTCAGGGCTTCATTTAGATTACTCTTTTATATTTTCTAGATTTTCGAAAATAAAATATTGAATACACATTCAGGAGCTGGCTTGATCATGATTGATAAATTTACTTTCATTTTAAAATTTTCAATGGAGGGTGCAAGCAAATAAAATTTGACGCTGATAACGAAAAAGAAAGTATAGTCATATATTTTCGATGGTTACGCTAGGTTCCAAAACTAGAGTGTAATGATTAAAACCAAAAATCACGAACGGCAATTAGACATTATTTGAAAATTGCGAGATAACTTATTATTAATAAATGTCAGTGTTACTCTATTGTTAGCTAGATAACTAAGCCAAGTTTAAAAGGTCAACATTATTATGAGTCCACAGAGTATACTACCAGTACCTGTAATTTGTCAAATTTGTACCTATTTGTCAAAAATGGATTTTGGTACATGTAAACAATAGATTTACGTACCGTACGACAATTTTCCTGTCGATTCCGCATTTTGAAGCTGACCGAGCGTTTGCACTTTACAAAGGGTGAAAACTTTAAAGCGAATTGCCAACAGTGGCAGCACAGTGGTGGAAGTATGATAGCTTATCATTTGATAACTGTAGAAAATGTAAATATAGCCAATTTTATAAATGCCTTTTCAACAGGACTTGATAGCATGAACTATCATATTGTTTTACACCCTTTCATTTCCATTAATAAATTCGATTAAAAAGTAGCAGAACACAAATCTTAGTTATGCTTATCATAAAAGCTTAGAACATTTAAAAAATGACTCGGTTATTAATTAAGATGCTGCAATTAAACTTGGTGCATAATGTACTAGCTACAGAGGAAAACCTTATTATCATCGTAGCTTTATTAATGTAGGGGGCATTTCTGTAACGATTAAACATTTAAAAGCGTGGCACCAACATGGACAGGGTTCCCTGGAATTTCATATTAAACTTCCTTGATTATTACAGGTTTTTTAACAAATTTCTCCGATGAATATGACAATGACAAATTGACATATGCAGATATGCTAATGATATCCACGATTTTGTAAAATTGTCATAGGAAAATTTTCAATAACTTAGCAAAATTTACCAATTATAATTTTGAAAATTAATTGAATTAATATTTGGAAATTTGTCCTCAGAAAATATTGCAAATCTATCCTCTGAAAATGTTGACGATTTAGCAGATTTTTCCCCAGAAATTGTTGACAATTGTGGAAATTTTGTTCCTGGAAAATGTCAAAAATTAAGCAAATTTGTCTGCAGGAAATGTTGAAAAATGTTCACATTTGAACTTGAAAAGAAAGGGTTGACAATATTGCATATTTGTACTCAGAAAATGTTGAAAATTTTGAATTTCAATAAATTCAAACATTATATTGAATTCAGAACGATAAAAAAAACTGATGAAAACGATCTAGGATAGAATGATCAACCGTACGTAGGCGTACAGTATGTAAGGGCCCTGTGGGTATGTGAACCACCCAAATAGCCCTATATCATTGTATCATCAAATTTTGGCCCTTGTGTATTTTCCTTGGTAATTTTGGTTATTTGAATGTTTGGTAATTCGTAATTCGTATATAGCATTGATGCATTGAATTTCCATAACTTCCAAAATAAATTTTTCTTCCCTGACTTTTCCAGCCCTTTTCAAGTTCCGTGACTATTCCAGGTTTTCAGGTCTGAGGTAACCCTGACGGAGTCACGGAACAGCACTCTAGAAAGCAAAATAAAACTAGGCAAATTCTAAACCAGGCATTTTAAATATTTTAATGGCATTTTCTGCTGATTCTATTTATTTTCCCTTTACCTATACCAATGTTTTCAAACCGTCGGTCTGCAGTTTCTGATCATTTTAATTAAATACCTACAGTGTATAGAAATTTCATTTTGGAATATTAGATTTAAACTCCATAACACTACATAAATAATTGCTTTTGTTTTAACCCTAGTAGTCCGCAAAATGTTTTTTGCTAGTTTCACGGGGTCCGCAGGTGTAAAAGGCTGGGAAATTAGGAATCACTGACTTACACAATGATCATGGAATGAATTTTAGTTAAGTGCTTTGAATGTATTGTTTTCTACTCATTTTTAATTAAATTTCATGCTAGTTACCAAAATAAAATCATTTTACTCGATCTATTATAAAAGATGAAACTAAATATTCCCTAGACCTAGCAAAAAGAAAATGCCAGAGAATAGTTAATGTTTAAGCTTAAGGTCCAATGAGAAAAAATCTTAAGAAAACACTAGGAACTATATGAGAACGTTTACACTCTTTTTGTACAGATAATATGAATCTCAAATCAGAACAAACCATGTCTAGCACGTTTTAAGGAATATATGAAATTCACTTGCAAGTATTATACAATAAACCTGTTTACTTCTTTTTTATTTTTGTTTTGTTTAAATACAATAATCGAGATACATCTTTTAGAGGAATATCAGCAATTGGTGGTATGCTCTCAGGGCTGTCAGGGACCTGCAATGGCCTTGATAGTCCATCGCAGATTGTAGTCATTGAATCTGCTGGAGCAGTCATCATTAGATTCAACCCTGGATAAATACAGAATCCTAGTAAAAACACAGGCAACATTAAATACACTGGAATTGCTATTGCCCAGTACTTTTGGGGCCAGTATGTCAGTCCGCAAAGCAGCATCCATTCTGATGGGATATAAGCCCATACGAGGTAAAGCACAAAGGTGAAGATCGATCCCAGAAACAAGACAAAGCCATAGATAGCGCGATCTGGAGTTGGGGCTGGTGAAGCTTCGGGCATTCTTGATTGCTGTCCTTATTTAGGTGGGCCAAACTCATCCATAGTCTGCATTACGAGAATCAAATGATCTAAAAATGTATTCGAGGAAACCCGGAGTTGTCTTGCTTCTTTTGCTTGAAATTGGCTAAAGAATAAAAAACATGTCAATTAGAGGAAAATTGTTTTATTACACTCCCATAATTAGGGGTCTATTTATCTGTTTTTTTTCTGATGATTATGATATTCTTGCATAAAATGAAAAAACAAACAAGGTTTATTCAGAAGTTTTTAAAGTTCAGCAACAGACCTTAAGCAGGTTTCGCGACACTTTATGTCAATGTGATGTGTCTTTTGATACGTTCTTTAATTGATACAGTAATCGGCACAAGATCCATAGTCAAATTAAATTAAATTTACAATACTTACATTTGTAGCGTGTTTCCCGATATGGATAGTTTTCGAACCACAGCACTGCGCTTCGGCTCATTATCCACACTCATTGTGTTGAAGGCGATTTCAGCTTCACGGATTGTCGGAAATGGAACATCAAAATTTCTTTTGGGAAATTAACAAAAATTTGCAATTTTTGAATAATATCAGATCATGCAATTTCAGAATTGCATATTCAGTATTTAGCAAATATGGAAGCAGAATCTGCTACTCTGTGTGTAGAAGCTATTTTCAACCATTTCATTTCAGGAACACTATGAGATACTGTACATTGTTTTGCTGGAAACTAGCACACATGTATATCTACTTAATTCACATTATTAAAGCATCAACAGCATCTGTTGATGCAGAAACAATTTTCTTCACTCTGTAAATGCTATTAAAAAATTTAAGGTGTTATCTTCAACCGAGGTAGGCAAGCTATACGGTATATACTTTTAATAGTTATAAAATAGTGGGATATATATACCCATGCATGTTTACATGGGCGTACGGGGGGATCAGAGTTCAACATTCAATGGGGGGGGGGTTTAACCTAGGAGGGATGCATCTATTTAGAGTAAATTTTTCACAATGGGAGGTTATTTTCTTTCCCCTCCCCCGCCTCCTTATACCCTTTTTACCTAAGCCCATATCCAAGCACATGTACTCATTGAACGATAAGTTTTTATGCAACACCCTGTATTAACTCAACGACCCCCAGCAGCACACTTCCAATGCTAAAAATTGGTACCTAAATGGACATCTACAAAGTAACTTATTAAAGGATACGCTGTATACGACAAACCTGTGTTTTCCTCCATTTTATCTAGTTGAAACCAGGATTTTAAGTAGACTTTTTCGAGATATTAGTACAGATGTATACCTCGGGAAAAACCCCACCAAGTTCATTTCCTTTTCCTGCCAGTGATGGCGCTCGTGCTGATGACGTAATGTGACGTGACGTCACGGGCTGACGCCATCTAATTTGCAAAAGGTGGAAGGAAGTTGCGTTGCGAAATTTCAGTTCAATCATCGGTTCAATTTGAAAGGAAATCGAATGGCTAATCGTGTGACTTGTACCGATTTCGAGTAGATTTCTTCAAGCTACATTGTGGGATATGGAAATAGTTGAAATAAGACCAAGTATTTGCTGACTATTTGACGCTGGTGAAAGGACGCTCCACTGTTTCTGCTTTGTCACTTGGTCTTTCAGAAGGCTTCTTTATAGTTTGGATTTTTAACTTTTATCAGTTGGAATATTCAATGGGGATTCTGTTCGCCAAAATTTGGAGTCTTTTCACCAATGAAGGTAATTAATTACTTTGAATTTTTTGGGTCACGGGTACTGTATTCATTGTTATTTGTAACAATTTTAGTGTCATGTACCTGTAGGCCTAATTTGTTGGTCTGCTATGTACTGTATAACATCTGTTTCTATAATCTCAAATCAAGGTTAACATGGACGGATCTATAATTACCTATCGATAATTTGAAATAGAATCTTGACCCTTTCTCATAGTTTTGTTTTAGTGGCGTATAAAACGAGTGTATTAGTTTCTTACAGATATAACTGCAACAAAGCTCATATTTTGAACTATAGTTATCCAACAAGTGTGTTAATTAACACGGCGTCTCTCACCTCTGGATCGAGGAACCTCTATTTTTGCATTTGTTGATATACCCCTATATTTTGCTTAGATGTGATGGTGGGAAATCGTTTGTCGACTGTTATAAAATGACCATCTAATATAAGCAAAGATGGACGGTATTTGGAATTATTTTGCCGTTATAATTTTAAAATTATCCATACCATAATTTTTCTTTTGAAATAACTTGCTTTCATTCACTTTCATGAGCTACTTCTGTGGAAGGCTAAAACTAGGGCAGTACTTAGTAAGAAATTGAAAGTAATTATGGAAACAAACTTGCATTGCTGGATGCAGCATACCTGTTCTTATAGTTGGTTCTAATGGTTGCATAATAAGTGGAGAAACGTCAACTTCTTGTGCATCTTGCAAAACAAAGTTAATCGTTTATTTTGAAAAATGGTAATTTTCTGAAAGGGAATTTATGAAACCTGCTGTTGGCTCTTAAAGCTCCTGTAATTTCCTGCTGCAAAAGGTTCAGTTCCCTGTTGACAAATATTAAAATCTTTCATTTTCTTTCTCACTCACAGTTGCTTGACCTACTTTGATAAGTTTTTCATTAATAAACATGGAAAATTGATATAATATAGAGGAGGTCAATCTGGCATCACAGGTTCTAACTTCCATTTTGTTTGCTAAGAAAAAGAGGGAAATGCTATTTTTTTCTTCCAACATATTGCCTCTGAAAAGCAGGATGTATATAGCAGTGTTACCCAACTTATCCACTTAAGCGATTGTGGATTCTGGAGAAATTTTTGCTTGTTTTTTATCATTGATGAATTACTGGGTTGTATTTATCATCTAATTAAATCTGTTAATTCTGGTGTAGAAATGACTATAACACTATACTGATAAATGCTTGTAATTTTGTAAAGTAGCTTTCAAATACATGCCCCCTTTCAAGGCATGTTTGTAATTACAAACCTCTAATAAAGCTTAGATTGATGAAATGTAACCTTTGACCGTATCAATCTTGCAAATATTATGAAAAATTTCATAAATAGTATTCAATGAAGGGTAGAGACTCATTTAGTGCAAACTTAATACTGATGATCAGTTACGTTTACTATCAGCTGCTGGCATGCTTGATGTACAGACATTGTAGGCCAATGTCTGTGGAGATCTGTTTTACTAACTGAGCAAGAATTGATATCAAAGAAACCTGGTTGATACTGGAATTATTTTTATTGTTATCTTGTATTTGCTGAGGCCTCCATCAGGTTACAGTTTCTATAGCTGTGGGAACACCTCAAAAATAAAATCGAAAACTGGGCATACTGTAGGCGTACATTTACTAGTATTCAAATGATTTTAGTGTCAAACTTTGACCTTTGTTGGAAGGTGCATTGGGTGCATGTCTGCCTGTATGTTAATTTTCTTGTGGTTATCTCAAAAAATATGACCAATAACTGGACACCCTTGACAATGTCTCTGCATTGAATACAATTTGTCTGCAGACTTTTCAAATTCACTTGACGATGCAAACCAACTTTTGAAATTGAACTAGCTTGTATTTTGTCACCGAGCTGTGTATATACTTGTATGGGAGATTTAGGTCAGTTTTCGTGACTTTGGTTTTCATAGTTTGACAAAGTTGATTCTGGACAAAACCCAAGTTAGTTCCTCAAAATATCAGCCACAGTCGAGTTCCCTTATTTCTCTCTTTCACACTTCCTGTCTCCTATTCTGCTCTACATCGTTGCAATGTGGACGCTTGTTTAGCCTATGGTAACCTTTGTGCCCATAAACCCTCGCAAATTCAACCCCACAGACAATGTCTATGAGCATTACTCACAGGCTAATAATAATGTAGGCCTACGTCAAGCGTGTTTGAATTATTTTCTTGCTGTTCAAGGTTGAACTAATTTTTTGTAGTAATACTCCATGCAAAGTTTCCTACTTGTCCTTGTATGAAATGTGAGCTTATTTGATTTTTTTTTAATTTTTAGAGCACAAAATAGTTATTGTAGGATTGGATAATGCAGGGAAGACAACAATTTTATATCAATTGTAAGTATCTTGAACGTGTCAATTGGAAAATATCCATCTACAAGTGCTCGGAATTAAGAATTCAAGAATTTAAATGGCAAAAACACGACCAAAAATACTAATTTAAAACTGTTGGAAATTTTGAAAAATTGTACTGGGAAAAGGGATGTTGAAAATATCTGGAAATGTCGGGTCACCTGAGGGCAACAACACTTTTCGGCAACCCAAACGTCTAAAAAAATTCATATTTTTCAAGAAAATTTTCCAAAACTTTAGGCGTTTTTTGCCTATTTTTAGTGTTTATGGTCGTGTTTTTGCTGTTTAAATTCTTGAAGTGTTAATTGGAACACTTAACTTTATGATTTCCGCAACTTTGAGCGTTACGTTTTTCAAATGCTTCCCCCACGTTTTCGTGCAGCTTGTGCTTATGTTTAAACTATTGAACAGCTACATGTCATTACCTAACCACGTGATTCTACCTGGAACGAAATAAACTAATTTAAATTATTATATCGGTTATTTCCAGTTTGATGAATGAAGTTGTACACACATCGCCTACGATAGGAAGTAATGTCGAAGAAGTAGTATGGAAAAATATTCATTTTATCATGTGGGACATTGGTGGGCAGGATTCACTTAGGGCAGCATGGAGTACATATTACAGTAATACAGAGGTAAGATTGCAGTGTTATTTCTCATTTATCACAAAATGATAGTTGCATTATCAGTGGCTAGAATGTCAAACCATGCTTGTATCAGTAGTGATGCTACCTTTGAATATGAAAAATGAATATACGTGTAGGAAGTTCAAACTTTGCTAAACATAATTAAACATGAATTCGATACAAGTAATGATATTCCTATGTCAGTAAATAAATAGAGCACACCATTAAATACATTGTTTTTATTATGGCTGTCTTGAAAAAATAACCTAAATTCCTGTGATACCATTTTGTACTAACACCATTTCCACATGGTGCTAACATACTGTAAAAACTGAGACTATATATATTAAATAAATTTAACATTTAACTAACAGATTTCTCTTGAACATGAAGGTTATTAATTTTATCAAAACATTTTAGTATACTGTATAATTGGAATTATTTAACTACTTGAGTTATTTAAGTTTTTATTTTTCAATGAAGCAATAATGATTGAAAATGCAAAATGTCAATACATGTCATACATGCATAGAAACAACCTTGAAAATGAATTTCAATGTATTCACTTCAGTTATGTTAAATTTGCATATGGTGAAGCTAACTAGGTCAAATAAATAGGCCATTGTTTAAGAGAGCCAGGTCTATGCACATGCGGTGGTAAATGTTTTTGATAAATTATATAAAATTCGATTTTTTTGTTAACTATATTTCCTTCCTGTAATGCTAAGCCCAGATATAGGGTGCATGCTAAATCTGCTCTGCTGACTTCAGGTGGGAACAGATCAATTTCAGTTCTTAACAACGTAATAGCAAATTTTTGTCAAGTAAATCTTGCAAAAATAATTGCAGGATTTATACAGGATAAGTTCAAACTTGATTGCAATTGTAGAACAAAAAGTAGCATGGTACTCGGAATTGATCTTGTAGCCTACTGTCTTGAACGGATCTTGTGCTGGGTTAGGCACATGTATCACATGAACGTGCCGCAGTGTAATTTTTTTATAATGGAAGAATTAAGGGACAGGTGATCCTGGCATAATGGCGAAATTTGCATAAGGTTCATGTGGATTTACATTCCAAGCTTATAAACCTGCGTAGTGATAATTAAAATTTTGATTCTGAAATTGCTCAAGTACCTTTCTAGTTGTTGGCATCCCACTGATAACTAATATCAATGGCTGGTTCGTTTGGAAAAAAAAATTTGCAACCAGTTTGTAACAATATGAGATGAAAATTGTGTTTATTGAAATGGGACAAATTAATGACCTGCAGGTTAGCTTTTTTTATGCAAATCACTCATTGGTTTACTTTCCCAAATGGTTAATTTTTTTCCAATTAGCACCAGACTACAAACAAAGACAACATTGTTTTAAAATGTTTAATTGCTAATTTTTAAATCACATTCGTTTTTCATTCCAACTTTCTAACACAATCTTAAGCTGGCATAGAATGCTCACGCTTTGTATAAACGGATCAGTGGTTTTCGTTTTAATAATGTAATTTAATTGGCATATTCTAATTTGGCTTTTTTGCAACAGTTCTCACAGTTATGCAACTAATTGTTCCTGGGATTTTATGGCACATTCCAATACCAATAGGGCTAGAACATTGCAACGCTGTCCAATTTAAATTGAAGAATTTCATGATCCGACTTGCTTAATTTTATTTATAGTTGTTCGGTTTTGATTAGAAACCACGGCATGTTGGAATTTACATCTAAATGTTGTATCATTGACGAGAATTTCATCTCAAATTTATCCGATTGACAGTTTGAAGCATTTGGTGTTTCAAAAAGACTATTGATTTGCATGAATGCTTTATTTTATGATGTAGGAATTTGTAATAAACGTGTGGCTGGTTTACATACATATTAAGAATGCAGGAAACAAAACTATTGAACAATTGAAGAAACTAGAACAAACTTAATGCGTTTTTATGGTATCTGTGATAAATGTAGGTCAGCTTAACGAGCGAAAGCAGCAGCAAACTGGGGCCAAGTAATCTGGCTTTTTTTTTCTTGCCAAATTAACACAATTACTTTTGCTATACAGGGTGTCGATTTTTAACAATCTTTAATGAAAGCATTGGTTTGAGGAAGTTGAAGAAAACTCGAATCATTATTATAGGTCATTGCTTCAAAGCTCATCCTTTAATGTTTTCTCATAAATATTGCAACAATTCACTCAACTTTAATTTGATTTCTTGCAGTTTGTAATTGTAGTCATTGACAGTACGGATCGAGAAAGATTAACAATTACACGTGAAGAATTGTACAAAATGCTAGTCCACGAGGTAAACCTGAATTGATTAATAAGTCGGGTTTTTTTGCAATTAATTACATTATTAGTAAAGATATTGATTTATTTTTTTCTCTAAAGGATTTAAATAAAGCAGCAGTTTTAATATTTGCAAATAAACAAGATCTGAAGGGTTCAATGACAGCTGCAGAAATATCTCAACAATTGAACCTTACTTCCATAAAAACTCATCGATGGCAGATTCAAGCCTGTTGCGCCTTAACTGGTGAAGGGTAGGTATCGTGAATTTATAAGCCTCGATAGCATGCCATAGTTTTTGACATTCTTGGAGTTCTTGGATTTCCTATTTGTAGGGAAGTGTATTAACTATAAATGGGCCCAGATGTTAATTGTAGTTTCTAGTATCATTCTCTCTGTAATGGTGGGAATGGGGAAAAATAATTTGAAATTGAAACGTACACCACATGTTGCTACTAGTTTTGCGCTCGTTTAACTAACAATCCGTTAACTCGTCTTCAGGCTTTTTCAAGGACTGGAATGGATATCTTCGCATCTACGGAATAAATGAAGTTGTGTTCAAAATACTCGGGATGGTTTCAAATCAGCAATGGCTGCAAATCATTCATGATGTGACATTTCTCAGGCGATTGCAGTTGGCTCGACCAACTACTGATTGACAATATCCAAGCATCCATCATGTGTACATGGTCCTACTTCCAAATCAGAGTCAAACCTGAGGACACTGCAAAACCACCCATTGCCAGGCTTTGACAGATATCTGCTCAGTACTCTTTTTCTCCCCATTTTAACAAGGCAGCTTTTTAACGGTTGGCCTCTGACAGTACTTCATCCATCCAACTGTGCCCAATTTCAAATTGATGGCAGTGTGCCTAGGACAAATGCCCCTCAGCCATGACAGCACTGGGACTGCACTCTGCAACTGTTCTCTAATGGTGTTGAAAGAGCCACTAGTTTTACAATCCTTCCAACCGTATTTAGTTTATTTCTTTTTTATTTTACTTTTCCCCCAGAGCTTTCCGTCTAAGCTCGTTTGCTGAGCATCGTGCCTATGCCAGTAATTAAATGAGTAAACGTCACGTGATCTTTAGTTTGTGGTTCCTTTTGGAGTGCATACTGGTGAATCAATTTAGCGCAGAGTTGTTTATTCCTTAAAAATCGACAACTAAATGATGAGAATGACGGAGCTTCACATCACGAGCAGGAAGCTATTTCCCGGTTGCGGTTGTGCTCCATTAATTAAGACCAATTACACCATTGTACAAATAAATATCACTGTACCAAATGCCACGATTGCATTCCACTAAGCACAAAGGACCCGCTGCATATTTTGAATTAAAATATCAGTTTTTGAATACTTCCATGTCAGATGTTTATTTTAGTATGAGCAAGCATTTCAACATTCTCCTTCATAAAGGTAAGCATCAAAGTAATGTTTGCATAATACTCTGCGAGACATTTTGGAATTTATTTGTTGTAAACAAATAGCATTAAGAATTTTGCCTTATGGGCTTATTCCCATTAGGATTTTTGTAAGTTACGTAGCATCATATCTTTAAATGCTAAATAAAGGTATTTTCGTATTCTCAGAATTAATTTACATTTAATAAAATTTGAACAAACATTAAGAATGGCAAAAAAAAGTGTAAGAAATTCCATTTATTTGTAATTGCAGAACACTAGATAGAATGGCCATAGAAGTTCACCAATTTTCAAGCAGCAGGACTAAACCACATGACGCATCATCATCAGTAGAAAGTAAAGTTATTTTTGGGGTCTTGGTTCTATCGTTTTCAAAGCTATTTGGGAAATAGTTTGTTAAAGCTTGAAATTAGTCTTTCGCATAATTGCATGTGTGAGAATTGATAATGTTTTGTGAATTTTCCATTTTGACCTCATGCCACAACTACATGTACTCTGCATAATAAATTTCTAGTCTATATTTGCTAGTTCTGAAAACAAGCATTTATTAGCAGCGACTTATTTTAATAATAATCTGTAAATCCTATGGCTTTGTGTTTCATAACAAAGAAACATTTGCTAAACGTTTTCTTTATACATTTTAATTAAAAAGCAGTTTGACACAAAATAAACTTGTGGCTGTATACAAATATTTAAAAACTTCCTATCAACTCCATTTCTATATTTTCCAAATTGGTTAAGCTGCAATAATGTCGTCAATGCACAAAAATGGTCATACAACGATATTTTCACATTCACCTCCTAACTCACTTTGCAGTTGTCTTCGACTTCTTGCTTATGGTGGGGATTGTACATGTGATTACGATTTCTTCCTAGGATACGTCTTATCTCGTCAGGGCTTAAATTAGTAGAATAGGGATGTTCTGAAGATTTCGTATTTTCTGAAAAGATAAGCAATATTTTTATTAAGCTTACCTAGGGCATGTTAAATTGAAAATTAGTTCTAGAAAACCTGTGTAGTATAAGAATAATTATACTAGCCTTGCTTATTATGCCATGAAAAAGGCTGACTTATATTGCTGCGCTGAGCAATTAAGGGCACCTTTTGTTCTGGTAGCTCGTTCTCGATATTATCACATTGCAGCGCAGAATTTGAGATTTGCTGAACTTCTGCTGCAGTAGAAGTTGAAGCAATTGGCATTCTGTTCCTTGGGCTGCCATTTATAAAAATATTTAGATTACTTTACTTTCATTAGGTACATAATCATCAACTTTAGGTGCACTTTCATGTTAAGATGACCACAACATAATAGTGAAAATTCTCTAAAATTTCACGTTCCTTTTTTAAATTATGTCCGCATTTACTTTGGAAAGTAATATAACCGTGCAGGTAAGCACTCAAGTTTCATAATATGTAAATTGTAGGACTGACAACTAAGGGGGACTATTCAATAATGTTAAGTTTTTATAGATTCTGATTTTTAACTAGATACTTGCCTCTGTTCAACAACTTCCTTTGTAACCTGCATGCAGTTTCTTTCTGGTGGCATATTTTCAATGACATGTTGCATCCCAGAATTTGTCGAGACTGTTAAAACTCCTACATCAGCACTTGAAGTTGGCATTCTGTGTCTTGGACTACCATGTGTGGAAAAAAAGGTACATTATTTCAACATGCCATGGCTTTATTCTGCTTTTCAATTGTGACGGTTACCATCAACAGTTGCTAATTATAACCATCTTAACATGAATTTGCACTCAATATTAAGATGGTTACATTGCAACTGAAAATTGAAAAGGTTAACAATTACAAATATAAAAATTCATCTTCTTCCCCAAGGAATAAAATATAGAGCAATTCAAAAATTAATGTTAAAAGTCCATCTACTTAATTTGAATAAAGCTGTACGAGTCCTCAACTTAATATGAGTAAAATATTAATTTTAAATTCCTATAAAACAATGAATGGTAGTTATTTAGAACCACTTTACCGAATTTTTTTTTAGTTTAAGTTGGTTTTTAATTTTTAAACCATATACAGTACTTACCTTTTTTCAACCACCTGTTTTGTCCGCTGAATGCAGCTGGTTTGCTTCATGAAGAGTTTTTTCAACTTCTCATATTTGACCAACAGTTGGTCATACTTGATTTTTAGTTCATCCATATTGTTGCGCATAATCATGCTGGTTCCGGAATGCAGAAGATCGGAAATGTCTTCAGGATCGTCAATCTCGGCTTGCTTGCAAGCAGCAGCATTCCCAACAATGCCTTTACAAATAAAAATTGTTTATTACTTTAAGCTTATTTAGCTTGTATTAATTTCAAGATTATTTAGCACATGAACCTACTCATGTTTTTCATGGAATTGAGATGCCTTATTTCTGCCTTTAGCTGATCACATTTCTTGTTCATGTATTCAAGGTTTTCTTGCAATGATGAAAGCCTAAATAGTTTTTTAACATTCATATACAGTGATATCTCATGGGATCCTTGAAAATTACGATGACTTAATAACAACACTTACTTATTTTGCATCATCCTCTTGTTTTCAGTATACTCGTGGAAGGTGCCTCGCACTTCTCTTATGTCATGGACTAGAGTTGCATTCTTTTTCTGGAAATGTAGGTAAATATTGCTCTTCTGTCAGGATTCATCTTGTCGATTAAGGGTTGGTTGCCCTAAAATTAAGTGTTCTCACCTCATATTTGTCCAGTTTTTCTTTAAGTTGGATGTACTCCTCCTCACTTATTTGTGGTTTATTGACCTAAAATAGGTTTAAAAAAATATTGGACAATTCTATTGATTAAACGTGATATTTGACGAAAGAAAAATTATTTCCAACTGGTTAGTATTTTAACACTAAAATATATAAAAATAATGAATTTTAGGTAGTACTTGGTTAAAGCTAGTCTGAATGCCAAATCTGAATGTATTTTAAATATCTCTTTAAAAAAATATACATACTTTTACACTTGTCTTTAGTGTGTTGTTCATGGTTTGGTTGAACGAGTTTAACGAATCCTCCCCAATGTTCTGTTGTGGTTCACTGCCTACTGTGATGAGTTCACATTGTACTCCTCTTGTAGAAGTGAATGACCACAAATTCCGCTTGCTTCCAATACCATCCTTTAGCAAATTGGAATTTCCAACGATATCGCATTGTGTACTTCTGTTGAATGTTGATGGATGTTTGGTCTCTGCAGCAGGTATCGTTATTTTAACATCAGCCTCCTCATCCAACAAACTTCTTTGGACTTGGGTAGAAGTTGTCTTCGTCACAACAGGGGTACTTTCCAAGTGGCATTGGACACCCACAGAACATACATTTGTAAGAGCAGGCTTTAGGTTTAACATCTGGTATTGCTTTCTTTCCTTTTCACATTCACTTTCTAGTTCCGTTGCACGCATTTCAGCTTTATCTACCATTCGTTGCATTTCCACCTCCTTTTGTGCAGATTCTTCCTGTATTTTGGCTGTCAGCTTCCTTTCAGTCTCAACTCTGCTTTCCAGCCCAGCCTCACGTTCTTCCATCTCCAGTAAATGAGTCTGCAGCACGTCATGTTCATTCTTGAGATCGTACAATTGCTGTTGCAAACTGTCCACGTTTTCCTCGTAGCTTTTTACTTGGTTCTGCGTATCCTTTAGCTTGGCCTCCTTTTCCTTTATACAATCTCTGAGCCGTACTTCACGCTCTCGAATGCCGTTGAGCTCATCTAGTAATTCTCTGTAATTGAAATTCCCATCAGATTTCGATTTTACGTCAGTTTCGAGAGTCTGGTTGTACTGCCGAAGTTGCTTTTCTCTCTGCGTACATTGAGTGACTTCGATTTGAAGCTCCGTAATCTTCTTCTGGCAGTCTTGGTGGAGCTCTTTCTCTCGTCTGAGCATGTTCAGCTCTTCTAAATGAGCATCTTCGCTTCGAGCATATTTCGTGACAGTTTCTTCCATTTCTACGTTTTTCTGCTCCAATTCGGATGCTTTCTGCTTGACAAGAGTTAATTTTAAAGCTTCCTCTTCTTCTCTCGCTTTATGATAACTTATCAAGATTTCACTTTCCAATAACTTTTCCCGTAGCACATCAAGCTCATTTTTAATAGCTGCAAGCTCTTCTGTTGCCAATGCTGCAGCTACTGGATCAGTTTCGGTACTTGCATCCTGCTTAGCTAGTATCGGGCAGAAATTCTTACCAGAAAGAGCCTCCTCCCTCTGCTTGTATTCCATGATATCCGCTTCCAGGCGTTCAGCTTTTTTCTGCATTTCAATCAGTTCGCCTTCGACGTCTTTCACACTGTTGACCTCTTCTTTGCGAATATGGTCTTCTAGGTTTTCCAACTTCTCGACAAGGTGCTTCTCTTTTTGCTTCATTTCCTGAATCACCTTACTCATTTCTGCAATCTGATCAGTTTGCTGACTAATCGTATCTTCAGCCTCTTGCTGAGACCTTGTGCTGTCATTGCCGAGGCTCTGCCGATTCTGGAGCTCGGCTTTCAGGACTTGCAACTCGCCTAAAACGTGCTGTTCGTTTTGCTTGAACTGAATCACCATTCTTCGCAGGTCTTCAATCTTCCTCTGCAGTTGTTCTTGGTAGTCTTGCGACTCCTTCCAGTAGTTTTGGAAATTGAGATCTTCACCAAACGGATGTTCGGCAATGTAGGACTGTTCCTTCTGGCAGTATTCTTCAACAATCTTTAGCAAGGCGTTTATCTTTTCATGCATATCGGGATTGGCATCATGGACCACTGGGATGGCATAGTTGTGCATGAATACATGAGGTTGCTGGGTGCTACAGCTCATGCTCTTGTAGTTTGATATTTCCTCCTCCAAATCAGCAATCTTTTTCAACATTTCACACTGTCGGGCTTCCCAATTCTTCACATCTAACTCCTGAACTGAAGCTTGGCAATTTATCTTTGCTTTCTCCAGCTCCGTGATAAGGAACTTTTCCTTTTCTTGCAAATCGGCAATCTTTTTCATCATTTCACACTGTCGGGCTTCCCAATTCTTCACATCTGACTCCTGAACCGAAGCTTGGCAATTTATCTTTGCTTTCTCCAGCTCCGAGATAAGGAACTTTTCCTTTTCTTGCACTTTTGTCATGGACATTTTCAAGTCTTCCATTTCGTGTTGCATGTTAGCATGGCGCTTGACCATATCTTCGAGTTGGCTCGCAAGTTCCTCGATGCGGGAATCTTTGGCCACTATGTTCTCGAGATGAGCGGCTTCGCGTTGCTCAAACTCCATTTGCACTATTTGCATTTCCGAGTCATAATCAATGCCAGATGTGCTCGGCTTTGCTGGAGAATTTGGCAATTTATCGAACAGTCTCGAGAAATCTTTTACTCCCAAAGTAAGTTCTTGGATGCTTTTGTCATGGCTTTCCTTTCCACACACTTCTAACTTCTGAAAATAATTGAAATTCTTAGCATGATTTACTTTTCTAGACTTATTGGTAGATAATCTGCATTTTGCAAGCAGTCAGCCAACACTTACCGAAATATCCACGCATGCATTATTTTGTTCTAAGTAATCGATACGGTCGTAGGCCGCCTGCAATTGCTGCCTAAGCTCACACTTTACTACATCGGCATGCTTATGATTGTGCTCGTATTGAATTTCAGAATCCTTGAGCTCGATGGTCAACTTTTCAATCTTTTTTTGAGCCATGTCCTGTAAAGATTATTCTTCCATTAAAATCTTGGATTCCAATGTCGCTAAACTGATATAGCCAATATATTAGACGAGTCAAACCTACCAGTTGTTTCTGTAGTTGTTTTTGAGATTCAAGATGTTCATCTTGAAACAGTTTTGAAGCATCCTGAAGCTTTTCTTCAAGCTCGAGCAATCGGTTTCTTAGTTCTACATTTTCCTGGACCTGATTGTTGTTTAATTCTTTCAGTTGGGCTTCAGATTCCAATGACGATTTTGTGAGAGCGGTTATCTTTTCTTCGAGATTTTTTATCTAGTGAAAGATACTTGTTTTATAGTAAGGGATAAATAATGCTAAAGAATTTACCAAGATTCCAACTCCTTACCTCCTTATCTTGCACCAAATTCTCCTCTTTAAGGAACACAAACGTGCTGTTTAAGTTTTGACGTTGTTCGGCAAGGCGTCTTGTTCTTTCGGTTTTTAGGCCAATCTTCCTGAAATTTCAAAGAACATGATATTGTACTTTTTTGTAGTTGATAGTTGAAAAGTGGATGAACTTTATTGTCCTTTCTTACAGCGTGGCTATTTTCCCAGACAATGTGGTGTTTTCTGTGGTCAAACTTTCTATTCTGCTTTTAACAGTCTCCAATTCTGCGGAATCAGTGAGATTAGCGAGCTGGAATTTAAATGATATATTAAACATTAGTTGCTATTATGTAGCCAACACCATCAAACAATCATCGACTGGCATTAATGCATGGGATAGAACCTGGTCCTTATGCAGATACTGCACTTAGGGGATGAAATTCCTCGCCTTTAATTCAAAAGCATCAAGATATGTTCTAAATATGAACTGCAAAACTAACTTGAAGAGATTTTAAGATCTTGTCCATTTTAGCAGGGAACGCGCTTCATTGGCGTTCAATAACTTGTAAGGAAATCTAGTTATTTTTTGAAATTTCTAATGGTTTTCATATCTAGGAATGAAAATCAAACAGCTATTCCATCTGGAACATTTTGTCTCCATATTAAAATTAGTGAAGTTTAGGTACTTTACATTTGTTTGACATTCGGCATCATTTGTCAACACGAGGCAATCGTCAGGAAAGGCCTTATCAAAAAGTTCCGGTTTAGCAGGGACAAAGATTTCGTCTTCTTCAGCAATGCAAGATTCACCAGAGTTTGTCCTGCTTGGGTGTAACACGGAAAGTGGCACTAAAATAATTTGAGAAATGTATTAACTTGCAAGGCACATCGGCAATTAAGGTGACGCTGGTGTGTCAAAAGAAAAGTGAACCTACATGGAGTGAGGTTTTTATGTGGTAGTAACATCTTGCAAAGTCGTGGTCCACCCCAAGTCAGCCTTCTGTAATTCTGATTGAGTTTGGTAACTGCCCCTTGAGGAACCGAATTTACACTAGAGGTGACAATCCTTTCTTTTAATTTGGTTAGTTGTTGTTCTAGCAGCTGGTTTTTTTCACTGGTTTCTTGCAGCTTGAGCTCCATTTTCTTAATTTCTTGGTCCTTTTCAGTTCCATTCTGCATCTGTACATAGCAATGAGAGTTTCATTAGGTTGTTCTTAGCCAGCAGCCAGAAAGCAAGGTTCAATAAGGCGTTTTCAACGTACCTCCAGCTTTTTTTGCAAAACCTCAATTTCTTTGGTGTAGTGCTTAAGCAGCACTTCGTCAGAAAGAACTTCGTTAACAATTGGTTTGTTCTTAATAGTTTTAGCTGTACTAGCAAACTGCAACGAGGAATTGACATTCAAATTAAACACCACATTAAAGTATGATGTATTACTATACACCAAAAGGGTACAAGCATGGTCAAACATAAAATCAAACTCAGAGTAAAATGAGAGACAAGGAATTAGCAAATGGGGTTTTTGGCGATAGGGTATAACGGAAGTCTGAAATGGCAGACAAGTTAATGCGTTTGTTTGACACCATATAAAATACAATTATAATGCTCTATTATTCTTACTTGGAGAGTGGAATGAGTTTCGTCAATCATTGCGGGTGTCACTGTGCAAATGATGGAAGTTTTAGCATTTCCACCAAGGGATGATTGTAGAATTCGAGTCAGCTTGGAGTCCCGGAAACATATGAACTGCCTAATTGGAAGAAAAACAGTGGATAAGATATAAACAATGTTTTGCTATCTGGTGATCATCCTTCTGATCATTGTCGTAGTTTCGTCCAGAATCAGATCATCATCAAGATCACAAATAGTGCCTACCCATCAGCTTGACTTAGGCTCTTAATAACTTTTCTTAGCGTGAACAAACTGGTGTTTATGGCACATCCCTCCCGGAATCTTTCCCCGCTTGAACGGCTCTGGCTCGCTCGCTCAGATCCTGCCAAGTCAACTAGATTCTACAAAATATTAAGAAAAAATTTAAGATTCAAAAAAGTATTTCTTTCCAAAAGGTACGTACGTTCATGCAATGTTTATTTTTACATACCAGCTGCGAGACATTAACTGCACCCTCTTCTACATGGTTTGATGCACTTTCAACAGTCTGTAATCAAATGTTCATATCAATCTAAAATTAATTTCACTCTTTCTCTAATCAATTTGTGCTTCTAAGATGCTAGAAATCGTATACCTACCAAAGTAAAAATTGTATGTGATCTTGAACTCTTCTCATTTGCATGTGTACTGCCATAAGATCTATTCACTAAAGTAAAATAACATTATTCAGCTAAACCTTATGCCAATGCCACATTTTGGACTAATCCAAGGATACTTACATTCGCCCTTTTTCATAATGCCCAACAGGTCTTCACAGTTGACAACAATCTCCTCGTAAAGATTCTCTACAAACGTTTTTCCAAACTGCCAATTGAAAATGATGTAGCATGTTTATTACGCAATAGAAATGCATGCAAATTATATCTAGGCGTAACTTAATGATATCATACCCCATCTTCCCTGACATTAAGATGCTTTTTCTCTAATCTCAGCAAATCAAAGACCTTCTCATTGTAAATTTCTATGTAAGAAACTCTGAGAAGAAACTTCCTTAATGGCATCTGAAACGGTGTGCATCTTAATAAACTGCATATGTAGGTCTAATATGGATCCTCAGGTAACAACGTTTACATATTCTGTACTCTTAACATACTTACTTTTTCAATAGATTCAAAAAGCCCTTGCGCCATCCGTGGAATCACGCCCAAATCAGTATTCGAACCCATCATCGTGTGAGTTTTGCCCGAAGAAGTTTGACCATAAGCAAATATTGTCCCTGGAAATCGAGATGGGAATATTAGTGGACGTTTTTGGAAAGGAAAAACATTCGCCTTCAAGAAAGCTATTCATTACCATTGTAGCCTTCCATTACAGCATCCAAAATTGGCTGTGCAACTTCATTAAAAATTTCAGCCGATGATGATGATGGAGGAAATATTCTATCTGCATATTAATTAGGTATGTACATATAGTTACTAGAATGGACCAGACATCTTTGATTATGTATAAAATTAATTGTTTTTACCAAATGCATAAGCCTTTTTTTGGCTTTCTGTATCTAGCTGCCAAATGGTATTTTCCTGGACTTTCCAGTGAACCGTTTCGTTTGACGACTGCTCTCTGTATGGTTTTTAAATTGGACGATCGATATAGTAAATATATATCGTAGAATATGTACGTGATAGTACGAATATATTATAATAATATACTTACGAGTTTATCAGAGGCCGCACTCTGATCACTACATGAACGTTGTCCATTCCCTAGCTTGAATTTTAATTGCACATATTATTTACATGGGATTAATATAACGGCGTCGATTGTGAATTTTCATAAAAAAGCTCAAACTGCGGGTAACATATGACCGTTGGGTCATCCCTAGTTTTTTTTAAATTTTTCCCAACTTTCCCTTTAGAATTGCGACCTTTGAAGGTTAAAATTAAATCGCAGAGTACTTACCTTTTTGCGTTAAACTTAATCAAACTGATATCGTATGTTAAATATCGCTCGAAGTTGACCTTACTAAAAATGAACTAAACTAAGAACCGTTGCATACGAACGTGCTGTTTAAATTTCCCCAAAAGCATTACGTCACTTTAGGCACTGTCACACTGTGCTCGACAATAGAACTCCACACAATGTTCAAGGCTGCCGAATAATTGCAGCGGTAGAATGAGGAACTAGGCCCGAGAATAAACTCAGAATGGCACCTTATTTTTATTGGCCTATTTTCGGCTTTATAGACGAGAGCTCTACTTCGTCCTAATAAATCGCATTCATAGTATATTCTATGGAAAAATAAAATGATCACGGAAAAAGTTAGTCTGAACAACTAAATAAAACATGATAGAAAAGCGGTGACTTTTCTATCATCAGGCGTTGCATTGTGAATACAGCCTAACGAGAAGATAACCAAAGCGCCGTAACCATAAGTTTTAGAAAAGTGATTTCAGGGGCTTTACTAGTTTTTATGGATGGCCC
>JAQGAO010001964.1:0-21664 GCA_034697705.1 Ommatoiulus sabulosus | reverse complement strand
ACATTCTAAAAAACAGAACTTTTTGAACGTGCCATGTTTCCAGAGATAATTTGCCTCGTGTATGACCAGCTTTAAATATTTTTAAAATAACAACCGACAAAATGTGGATTTTTGAATTTTGGAAAAAAAAAAGCAATCTCAAAGTTTATATAAAGTAAAAAATTACTCAGATTGAAAATAACTGGACTATAAAGTAGAATTTATATCTTTACAATATTCCCTGCAACTTAGAAACGAAATTAAAGTTTACTATATGGGGAAAATAATTTAGAGAACAATTTATCACATGCAGTTTTAAATGTTACAGTGCATTTAAACCCAAGTATATTTTTCGAAATATATTTTCTAAATTGGCTTAATGGGATGCTTCGCAACAAGCTTGAGTACTACTCATGGACGACAAATCATGAAATTAACATTAGAACAAGTTTTGATCCGACAGGGTCCCCCCCAGAAATTTCATTTTCAACTTCCCTGACTTTTCCAGGTTTTAAAAAAATTTCCCTGACCAATATGATAATTTCAAAAATTGACATTTTTCAAAATCGACACAAGAAAATATTTTTCAAAATTTACTAATAACATTTTGAAAATTAAAAGTAGAAAAATTAAAAAAAATTAAAAACAAACTTTGACAAAATTTGACAATTTTGTATTAGGAAAATGCAGAAAGAATTGCAAATTTTTATTTTAAAAACGTGAAAAATTTTGCAATTTTGTCCTCAAAAAACGTCGAAAATTTTGCAATTTTGTCCTCTGAAAACGGAAAATTTTGCAAATTTCTACTCGGAAAACGAAGAACATTTTGATAATTTGTACTAGGAAAACGTTAAACATTTTGATAATTTGTACTCGGAAAACGTGGAGCATCTTGATAATTTGTACTCGGAAAACGAGGAAAATTTTGCAAATTTGTCCTCAGAAACTGTTGCAAATTTTGCTACCGTAATTTGTACTGGAAAAATGCAAAAATGTTTCCAAATGGGCCCCGACTACGTTGAGTTTCCCTGACTTAAAATTTTCAACAAAAAAAAGTCATTCTTCCCTGACTTTTCCAGACATTTTAAAGTTTCCGGACTTTTTCGGGTTTTCCAGGTCTGGGGGAACCCTGTTTTCACTCCTTGATCGAAATCAAATACAGTATGCTGTAATCAAAACTACCAAAATGCGTGTTTGTTTGGCGACATTTTCACTTTGTCTTTTAAAGCATTGAATAATTCCGTTTTAAGGCGCTGCCGACAACGCCGTTTGCGTTTGGAGTTTGGAAAATTTTACCCTCCTCAACACGTTGCTGTTCCCGTGCCCCGTGATCAACATGGACGTTTCAATCGACCGAACGTTCCTATTGATCGCCTGCGAAGACAACAAGTTGTACTTGAGGTCGCTGACCACCGGCTCAGAAATTCATACCCTGGACGGACATAATTCCCAAGTAAGTAGCAGGTAAACAGATAATTTCGCCACAAGAATGGCATAGGCCTCAGTCCTCAATCAGTAATACTGAACAACATCGATATGGCTCATCGATCGGAACTTCAACTTATTTCTAACAACATTGGTAACGCGTTAAAGGGGGTCTCACCTTTACTGCTTTTATGACTGAAAATTGCTAGGTAAGATGACATCGCAGTTTCATTCTGCCTTGTCCTAATACGAAAAGGAAATGTTCATGTGTCATGGTAAAGAAACACCCTACAAACACGGAGCACCATTCATCAAATGTTGAGTTTATTGGGATTTATGAGGAGAAATTAAAATGAGTTGTTGGTTATGGTTCGCCACTAAATTCTGGCCTGAAATTATAGGCTACCGGGTGATTCTTAAGTCTATTTCAGGCTGTTTATATGTTTAAGTTGCATTTAAGTAAATTTAAACACATTATATCTTCAAAAGGCTATGGGACACCTGCTGATATACCTTTTGTTGACTTTGACATTTGTTTTGAAGGTTATTGAAATTGTAACTTTTATTATTCACGCTACATTGGTTTTTACCATTAGTTAAATTATAGTTGCCATTTTGAGAGCACAAAACATCAAACATTTAAAATTAGACTATAATCAAGAACGTTATGTAGAAAAAAAAATGTGCAGCCCCTTTAAAAGGCTTCCCAGCACAGCACATCTGCATTACTCAGACGCATAAGGGACGTGGGGAGGGGGATTCCTGCAAGGATTTGGTGTGTTCAGCTATGAAGCCCTGTTCAGTGGCAAACTACGCTTTTTCTTTTCCTCATACCTTTTTGATTATGATCTGATTTTAAATCTGTTTAATATTTTGTGTTCACAAAGGGGCACTTTACATTTCACTAATTAAAACCATCCATGTAGAGTGAATAATAAAAAAGTTACAATTCCAATGATCTTCAAGACAAACATCGAGTGAACTAAAAGTTCACTCCATATTTTACAAGTGTTTAAATTTCCTCACATTTCCTCTAAGTTCATGGATAACTAAAAGTTCACTCCATATTTTAATAGTGTTTAAATTTCCTCAAATGTAATTTAATCATAAATATCCTGCAAAGGACTTATGAATCACCCGGTATAAATTTTGGCAGCAACCCCTGAAATTAATAACTACTTCGAAATAATTTTGACACGTTCATTTTTAAACAAAATATAAAAAGAATCTGGTAACGATCTTCCAAATTATATTCGTATTTACTTATTTGAAAACAAAATAATGGACAACTAACATTTTTTTTAGAATTATATGAAAAACGGACGAATTGAAGTTTACGTTGGGAAGTTATTAATATTGGTGGTTGTTTTGTAAATTTTCGAAATTCCAGATTAGGGTTTATCATCCTCTTACAAGTGCTCAAAGCCCATGCAATTCTTAAAATTTGTGGAGGTAGTTTCTAACATTAATAATACATTTACAAAATAATATTTATCTATTGAAACACAGGTATTTTATTTTACATTTGTTTTTGAATAACACAAGAAATAAATAAGAAAATTTCATAATTTTTTTTGAACCAATATTGCACCTTTGCGTTTTTCATGTTCGGAAAAAAAAATTTTTCAAGTACACATTTTTCAAGAAATTCATTTCCGGAGTCATTGGTGAAACTTAAGTTTTACAAAATCATCTTTGTGATCCAAATAATTAGTTCAAGTTAGTCTGTAGTCTATAAATTTTTGTTTAATCAGAAACATGAGGAATGCGCTAGAAAACAGGCAATCACTGAGAGCAGCCATGCAATGTGGGAATGCCCTTCACAGGGGAAGAACTCATGTGCACAGACTGCTTCGTGTGGGGCCATCTAGTGGCCACTCCAGTAAACTTTACAAAATAAGCGCTAGCTTGCTTATTAATGTGAATTTATTTTATTTGAATATTTAAAAACGGTTTTGCATGTTATATTTTGGTGCATCAATGAGTGTATAACTATCCGATTATTTATACACGATCATTGTCTAAATTCCTTGATAAAAAAATCAATCGAAGTATAAAAAAATGTTTTTGAAAAAAAAAATTGGCGCCCCTTTTATTGAGCGCCACCTTGGGGGATAAAGGAGAAACGTTCTAGGGTTCGAAATATTTTGATTGGATTTGCGTCAAACAGTTAAACTAGTCGAAAGTTGTGGAAATTTTAAATAATAAACAATAACAATATTTTTTCATTTATGTGTAACGCCGCATAGCGCAGAAAGGCGAAATCTAATTTGTTAAACCAATTTTCAAAATTGTATATTTGGAGCACTCTGACAGACGCTTTACAAATCGTACCTTAACAGAAATCTATGTTCAAAACACTAATCCAAGATTATCACTAAGTTTTTAAATTTATTAATTCATTTATTTTGCGCACGTGACTTCACAACTGCCAAAGCTGCCAAAGTAGATTCGTAAAGTTTCTCCATAAGCTGATTATTTAACAATAATTCATTTTTTATTGATTTATAAATAAAATTATCGCAAAATTTTCTTCGTTAAGTCCTGAGAATTGCACTAACTGATTAATATATTCTGAAATTAAATCATTTAAATCAGGGTTTCTTAACCATATCATCATCATGGACCACTTGCAATATTTAAACAATCTGACAGAGCCCTCACAAACTTAAGGTTTCGCCCGGGCGACCTGTCCGGTTTCGCCCGGCCGACATGTCCGGTTTCGCCCGGTCGACATGTTCGGTTTCGTCCGGCCGACATGTCCGATATTGTTATTATTTTTAACGTCTTCGTGGACCCCCAGTACCTTAATGGAATTATTTCTTAACCCCAGGCTAAGAAACCCTGATTTAAATGATGTGAAATTCATACTTTATAAAATCTTATACAACATTATAAACATCTTCTCAATACGAAATTTCCATTCAAGGTGCTGAGCATGTGCATCGCCAACGACAACTGTCGCGCTCTGGTTGGTTGTGCCGATCATCAGGTGTACATGTACGATTTGCACTCAACCAAACTGCTCAAAGTGTTTGGCGGCCATGATGGCCCAATCACCGGAATCAAGGTATCATTTCCCCATTTCATCTTTACTTCTTCGAGTATGTTAAAACGCGTTAACGATGTTCCCATTGCCTTTGCACCTGTAGGTCACGTCTGACGATGGCTTTCTCTTCACTTCCGGTGGAAATGCGCTCAAAGTGTGGTATTTCAGCCCGAACAAAAACGGACAAAGACAAGGAAAAGCAACCACGAAGAAGCCGCAAGAGCAACACACGGACAAGGTGCTCTGCGTGGACATCTCCAAAGATGGCACCTTGGGTATCTCAGGTAGTTTGCAACGATGTGTTCAATTGTGAAAATGCGCGCAATTCAAATCATGACTAAAATAAATGACTAAAATTCATTACTAAATAGCCTTAACTTTTCGACAGTTGAATTGAATTTTTGTCAGTCTTGTACATTTTGACAAAGTTTTTTGACAGTATTGCCAACTTTCAACAAGTTAACGAATTTTTGATAATATTGCAAATTTTTCGACGTTAGGAAGAGTTTTTCGACAATTTTTTTATTTCTCGGCAATTGCCAAATTTGAAAAATATGTGCAACATTTTAGAATATTAGAAAAATTGTGTGAAATTTGTCGAATGTTGGCAAATTGTCGAAAATTGCTTAGATAGTTTTCCAGTTCCATACATACTGCAGATACGAAGTTAAGACAGTTAGTACTTACAAATACGTCTATTGACTAAGATAATAATGACTAATCTCTCTCTGCTTTCATTCCAAAGGTTCGGCAGACTGCACCATCAAGGTCTGGCAGCTGGCGACCAGTGACCTGCACAGTACTTTGGAGGGTCATACTGGTCCAGTCACGTGCATCGCCTGTGCTCCCAGTTGCCTTTTCGCCGTGTCTGGGTCTGAGGACAAGACGCTGCGAATTTGGGGGCTGACTTTAGGACATATAGTATCATCGTTTAAAGTAAGGAAAGTTAAATGTAGATGTTTGATAACACGTAATATGTTCCAC
Source organism: Ommatoiulus sabulosus (assembly GCA_034697705.1). Lineage (NCBI taxonomy): Eukaryota > Metazoa > Arthropoda > Diplopoda > Julida > Julidae > Ommatoiulus > Ommatoiulus sabulosus. The sequence continues at coordinate 16,227 of JAQGAO010001964.1, read as the reverse complement.
AGGGATCGAGTTTAGTCCATGTTCCCTTTCTGTAGGAACATAAAGAAGCCATTTCTGCTGTCAAAGTTGCTTCTGACAGCCGCAAGGTGCTATCGGCGGACGTATCTGGGACATTGAAACTGTGGCTGGCGGACAATGGCACGGTGTTGTTGTCGTGGAACGGACCAACCGCTTTTTTGGACATCACCACCAACATGGCTTTCGCATTACATTGCAACAGGGACAATAGGTAGAACCTCCTAAACACTGCATTTGCCTTACAAATCATCTCTGAAATTCTCGGATTTAGCTTATTGCTGATGAGCAATCGATTCTTGCAGCATTCACATCAAGATGATGTCCAACGACAGCTGCGCGCGCACCGTGAGTCACAAGGAAGTGATTCTGTGCCAAGCCCTCACATTTGATTCGAGGCACCTCATCACGGGATCTGGTGACAAGTCGCTTAAAGTATGGGAAGTCAAGACAGGCAGACTTACCCAGGTAAGATGAACATGGCATTGACTGGAGCATTGATGAAAAAGGCCCATAGTCTAAAACATACGAGAAAATTTCTTATCAGTATGAAGAAAATGTCATCAACTTCCAATGAGATTGTAGGTTGACGTAATTTAGGCAAAGACAAAATCCAATTTGCTGAGACATGATAAATTTAACATTAAATTAATAAAGAACTTTGAATAACTCCATCTCGGGATCACCCTATACCGTAGTTCGCATAGAGATCTGGACCAAAATAAAATCAAGTTTCATGTTTTCAGGTTCTTGTTGGTCACACGGCTGCGGTGACATGCGTGTCTTTAGCGCCACTCAACCACGTCCTAGTACTATCAGGGTCAGAAGATTGCAATTTAATTACTTGGGACATGCCAAACGGCAACGAGATCCACACCCTTAGATGTCACACCAAGGCAGTGAAATGCGCTTTGCTGACAGTGGACGGAAATATTGCTGTTTCAGGTATACTTCTAGTACTTCTCATAGTCCGAAGTACACATTTTCACTTCAACTCTTCAGGGTGAACCAAACTGACATGTACATAAAGTGTTTACTATAGCACATTAAGTTAAGAAACATTAAAAGGTTGCGTTACTGACATGCAGAACTTTATCTAAACATTATATTCCTGAGGAACAAATAGGATTTTAGAGACTGTCGCTAGATGATGTAAATGTACCACATTTTTGAGACATTCCATTGTCTATCTGACATCGATGATAGATGATGAACATTCCATTGTCAGTGAAAAAATTTGCGTATTTTGTTCAAAAATTGACGAATTTTTTTTTGTTATTTGAGAATTGGGTAAATTTACCACATTTTTTAAGTATTCCATTGTCTATCTAACATCGTTGATAGAAGTTGAACGAACATTCCATTGCCAGTGTAAAAGTTAACGATTTTTTTTTTAAATTTGAGAATTTTGTTTAAAAAGTTACGAATTTTATTTCAAATATTTGCGATTTTTTTTTCAAAAATGTGGGAGTTTTTTTTAAAAAGTTGCGATTTTTTTCCAACATTTACGAGAGTTTTTCTTTTTCCAAAAATTTGCGTATTTTATTTATTTTTTTAAAGTGACTTTTTTTAAAAAAGTTGCGATTTTTTTACCAACATAGCGAGTTTTTTTTCGTAATTTTGAAAATTCCAGAAAACTGAATTTTTCCAAAGAAGATGTTTACGAAATTTTTCAAATGTTGAGACCGAGAGGGATGGGGGAAGGGGGGGGGGCGTTATGCGAGACTAACACTTCCCACCCGGGCGCCACAAAGGCATGGTACGATTTTGTGTGGCAAAATTAGTAAAATATTTAAAAAGCAGTAACTTAGAACATATTAAACTGTTGCATGTCAACAAGAACAAAGTACACATCAGAGTTAATATTTAGCAGTTCGAGAAAGCAGTGCCAAGCTTGTGTTTTAATGCACTGCTTCAAATTTGAAATACACTTGTTTATCAAATATCTGTTGGGTAATATTGCCAACCATGCTAAACATTTGCATAACGCAACTTTGAGAAACCATGACAACCGAATATGGGCGGACAAACAGTGACAAAACGGAAATGACTGACTTTTGACGATATTCTGAATTTCAGGCTCAAACGACGAGACCGTTTGCATATGGGACACCCAAAGCGGTCAGCTGGTCACCATCTTCAACTTGCACCACCCCATTCTGAACATGGTGATGGCATTCGACGCCAGCCACATTTTCGTTCATCTGCAGCACTGTCAGAAGACGCCCATTCTGTGTTTCCACAACTGCCCACCCATCGACATCCAAGCTTACCGGAGGTTGGAAAAGGCCATGGAAAAAGGTGAGGACATGGCAAATGAAAGCGCTAATTAAAAGCTCGTGCTCCAGCAATCGCTGCTGAAATCGCACGCCAAGAGAGCTTTGAAAACAGGGTTTTCATTACAAGAACAATAAATGAATTTGAGTTGAACGACCATTCAGAGTGGTCAGTGACCAGAGCACGCTTTTCTGGCAACTGGCAGTTGATGAGGATTACGGACATCGTGAATTGAGCCAATTCCATGTGGAATTCAAACAAGGAACCAGGATTGAAACTTAGAAATCAGTACGTCTGTCATGCGTTTTGAAAACTGAATGAAATTGGGTGCAGAATACTCTTATAGAACAATTGGTAAATCAAAATTAACTTAAGGAGGGAGGTGCGTGTATTGTTAGCTTTTTACTGAATCAAATTCGAAGACCGCAAATTAGAAATCATCCCAATCACTTTAAAAAAAAACCTAATGTTTTACTAACACTGTTCGTAGGTACTTTTTTGCAAAATTTAATCGTGGTAAAATTGTCATAATGTTAAAAACTTTGAAATCTTCAAGATTATTTTCAAAAGGAAAATAAATATGAAAAAGTCCAAAAAATGGAAGTAAAATTGCACTTGCATTTTCTTCATGTTCCATTTTCATAATTTAGATATTGATTTAATTATTTTAAAAATAAACGATAAAACTGACAGGAAGTTTAACCTTAGACGAAATTTTTTTTTAAAAATATGAAAAAAAATCAACACGAACGTAGAGGAAAATCGGTATTAAACGTTTCTACATATGATAAAAAAAAAATATGAAAAACAAATTCAAAAAATGAAAGTAAATAGCACTTGCATGTTCCATTTTTCCCCACATACACTGTAGATATTGATTTATTATTTTTTTTAAGACATGAATTTTGAATCTTAGAGAAAAATCGGCATTTAAGGTTTCTATATTTGATAAAAAAAAATATGAAAAAAAAATCCAAAAAATGCAAGTGAAATAACACTAGCATTTCTTCATGAACCATTTTTCACCATACATTATATAGATATTGATTTATTTTTTATTTAAAAAATGATGAAACTGTTAGGAATTTTGAATTTGAAAATAAAATCGGCATTAAAGTTTCTACATTCGATTAAAAAAATGTTCACAAGTAAACAACTAGGTATGATTTCTTAGATTGTATCTTCAGAGATACATTTCTAGGACTTTTTAAATATCTGTTTATAGTTTATCTGTTTTTGGTTGGTTGGTATATAGAAAGATTTCCAAAAATTTAGTTTCAACAACAAGAATATTTTTTGGGAAAAATAAATTCCAGGTAGTCATTGACAAGGGGACAATTACGTGTGTTGTAATGAAGGAAGCTACTTCCGCAAACCTTTAATGAGGGGTTCGCTTGGTTTCCAACAAGATTTTGAGGTAAACTGCATTGTATTCTTTGTGAATCAAGGTAGTCCCACGAGGCACATGTCATTAGGTCAAGTAGACACGAGAAATTTTGAAGGACAATGCGAAGCATCGCCCTCTGTTGCACACGGACAAAGGACGACAACAACAGGCTAGGTGGTTTTAAAATGCATAATATATGCCATTAGATGAGAATTCTGCACATTTTTCATTTCAAGAGACAAACAAACTGCACTAACAGCTCGATACTATTGGCATTGTACCCAATTTGAGATATCCCGATTTCATAAAATGAAATTTAAAAAAATGATTACTAAAAACCAAACGAGTTTCAGAACATGTGGGCCAAAAACTACTTCGTTTCTGGGAAACCCTTTAGGTCATAAATATTTCTCGGTAGCGTAATCTCTTTCAGTACATGCTTGTTTACTTGTATTTATAGGAATATCTTGAAATTTTCCCATTACAATCAAGAATTATGAATTGTCCAGATTTCCCTTGACCAATAACATACATGTACATTAACGCGGTATTTCTTAATCGGCTCCTTGACCAAAAGGCACACGGCCACAACCGTGGCTATACACAAAAAATCTTCGTCAGTATTATTGATTGGAGCATGAAGCAGTAATAAAAACCCGAGTGAGTTTGAAAACAAGTCAAGTTAGCTCTGCTCCCTAGTGGAGAATCCGTTATTCACAAGTATGCAAAATATATATATATATATAAAATATACATATAAAATTTTATACTGAAGAACATTCGCGAACTGCATACGTTCATTAATACTGTCATGACCTTCTGAGAAGGACATTAAGAATGATCGTGTAGGGTTAAAACATTTGGAATGTTGGCCAGTAATGATGAACAACCGGATTAGTAAGTACTATAAAAATTGCGCGCATCAATAATCATGTCATTAAGATTGGTTGCCCCCAAGGCCCATATTACAAGATGCGCTACTACGTGCGCGCGCATGCGCAGAATGTTTGCAAAGTCGTCCATTCTGTACACAGATACGCGTTTCTAAGCAGAATTAATGTCATTTCAAGTGGCCGTGTAAGACTGAAATGTAAATTATGTAATGATGGCGAATGATGCAATATTTTTGGAGGTAATGACATTATAAGTGAGGGTATTATTAATGAACGTGTACAGTTCCCTTTAGCCATATTGGTATAGGGTTTAAGCGCTGTCGGCCACCTGGCGGGAAATCCTAAATTTCACAATCATCATCAACCATGGGCGCAGCGCCCGTTGGTGTCTGTCCTTGACCGGAGACAATGATGCTCCGGCAGCAGATATCAATCGTGTTGTCGGTTTTGTACCAAGTAACGAATTGGCACTCATCTACCCAAGTATTAACCCAACCATCCCCATTTCCCCGGGCTTGGGACCGGCAACAATAGCAAAATACCAAACATGTTAGTGGCTGGGGAAGAACCTGACCTAAACAAGGAGGACAGGATGGGATAGGCAATGATGGCCTAAATTTTAAATTCAAATTTGTGTTTCTCATTTCTCCCCCAGAATCCTCCTTGCAGTCCGCTCTGCCACGGAAGGTGCACCGACGAATCCTCCAGAAGGAGATGTCCCTGGACACGTACACCTGGGCCAAGAAGTACGGCAACTTTCCGGGCAAGCGCAGCTTCTCTGCCAGCCTGGAGGACTTCTCCCTGGTGGCGGCGTCGCCCATCTCCTCCTCCACCCAGAATCTGCACAACCTGGTGACGCAGTCCAAGACCAACTTGCAACAGTCGGGATTCCTGGACGAACTCCAGGCCGTGTGGGACGGCACGGACCCCACGGAAAGCCCGACGCAGACCACGGCCCCTGCCCTAGGAGCGCAGGGTCGCAGCCTGTCATCGGTGTCCAGTCTAACCCCCGCCGAGCTCGGGGCGAGGGACATCCGCAACGGTTCGGCCGAGCTTCCGGACCTCATCTCCAACGGCCAGAAGGACCATGGGCTGCTCGAGGACGCAGACAGCGCCTTCTCAGAATCGGGCGTCTGCGTCATTTTATAGAAACCGGAAGCGAACATTTTTTTGTGAAATTACGTGTTTGGGCATGGGCAGAAACTCGCGTAGCTACGTCACAGTCCGTGCACTAGCCGTTACCAAATTCTAGTTAGGTTTCTTTTTGCAGCGCTAGGTGGCGTGGGATGCGCTTAGTCGCAGAGGATCTAACAACTAGACTAGATCCTCTAAAAATCTCATTTTGATACAGGCTCGCCAGGACTACGTGTAATAGGGGTACTCAGATGCTTTGCGAATCGCACTTTAGCAGGCGTAGTCGCGTGTGCTGAATTGCGTCATGCTAATTGGTTTCAAAAATCACTCAAGATATGGCATTGTCGTTTACAAGCCAATTAATGCATTCCTTCCTAGGACTTCACGACTGCCAAAGTGCGATTCGCAAAGCTTTTGTCCGAGTACCCCTATTATACAGTGTATCGTACTGGATTAGTTTTTTTTAAAAAAAATCGTTCACTCGTAGGAAAATATACAGTTACTAGCCTTAGTTTCACTCAGGAAATGCCGTAGCTTCACGTAGATAGAAAACGTAAACGTAAATGGAGATATAAATAGTTCCGCCTGACGGCGCATGCGCATTAAGCATTTCTTGCTCTACGCAATCTAATAAATACTGTTTATACAGGTCATATGTTTATTATGTACATGTAAAATATCAAATGTTATATCAAAATACATGTAATATGGTAAGTAAACACATGTATATACATGCATTTTACATATGTAGCATGCATGTATTTTAGATATAGCATACACATGTTATTACATGTAGCGTACTTGTGTTTTAAATATCTTACCAAGTATTTTACATGCATAACATGTAAAAAACATGTATGGTATATGTGAAAACCATTGATACTAGATGTAAAAAACTAAAAACATGCGCTATGCTTGTAAAGAACATATGTTTGCTACATGTAAAAAGTGCTTGCTACATGTAAAATTCATACATGTTTTACATACCGTATTACATGTAGTTCGATTTTATATTATATATAATTTACATATAACATGTATTTACAGTATTTATGAGCATATTAGATAGTGTAGAGCAAGAAATGTTTAGTGCGCATGCGCAGCCAGACGGAACTTTACTACATTTTAATACGTGAAGCTACGGCATTTCCTGAGTCCGGCTATTAAATGTAGAAATGTCAAAGTAGGCCTACCCATATGTACATGTATTTTCAACACATGTTCGTTTTAGCATGATGAGTGTTTTGGCCAACAGCGACTTGGTGAGATCTAAAACTCACCACAAAAGTGCATCACGCCGTTTATTATTATATATTATATACATGTACCTGTAGGACTGAAGTGGAAGTTATCCTTTTCTTTTGGGAAATTTGTAATAGGCCTACTTGTTACTACAGAGTACAGACTGATGCGCTGTTGTGGTGAATTTAAGAACAACTTGCGATGCCGTCCTGGTAAATTGCGCGGACAGGTGACGTAACACCGAGTTTACACCTCCGTCGACAGCTGATTTTTTATAGTGAACATGCTCGTGGGCAGGTACATATATTTGCAAAATACAGTATATACATATTTATACAGCAACACAAAAGTATAAATATACAAATAAAAATATATTAGGGTACACGATGCAATAACTGCAATTTTGCTTTTGCAATCACAGATTTGTCAAAAATTTGTCCTTCGTCTGCTGAAGAGCGCCGGAATGACGAATTTAAAGCACTTTAGTAATAATACGAAAATTATGCAGACCTATACTCAGACATTCAATTTTACAACGCGCTTTAACGGTGGCACCAACCTACGCTAATATGTTGCAGGTGCTGCGGGAGTGGCACTTCATCAGAAAAATGTAAATTTGTCTAATTTAGGCTAATTTGTAAAGCTTGTTTATTCCACGAGTAGCTTCGGGGACACCATTTTAAAAGTGAGTTTAGAAAATGCCAAAATTATTAGCATAATCAAAGGGTGACTAATACGAGGTTGTTAAATTTATCAAATTCAGTCAACATTACGATGGCAAAATTGTTCTCACAAATTTAGCAATTTGGACAATTGGTAAATCTTCATTGTCTTGGGCCCTAAGCTAGCCACGTGGAAGCAAATAATTTCAAATTTCCCTGACTTTTTAAAATGAACCATTCTTCCCTGACTTTTCCAGAGCTTTCGAAGTTCTCTAATTTTTCCAGCAATTCCAGGTCCTTGGGGGAACCCTGAATTAGAACATGTGGTGCTTATAGTTGGGGTACTCCGACAGACGTTTTACGAATGGTACTTTTGGCAGCCATGATATCACGTGGCTTATGTGGCTTGGTAAACATTGAGGGCGTGGTGTGGGGTACTTAAATTTGAGAATCGTAGCGCTAATAGGAGCATTTATCCCTATCATTTTAAAAACTAAGAAAATGCCCCATTAGATAATATCACTTATCCGTGAATAATTTTTGTTATCCGAAAGTAGATATTTTGATGCTGTTTTGCATGTGAAAAAAAAAATTAAATGAATTTTCTTTAAATTCTAAATAAACCAACGTCTGCACGTTGGTCTGCATGTCTGATCTGGGTGGAGCCTGCCCACGTCGTCTGCTTGTGAATCGTACTCTATTGGTTTAAAAATGCACTCAAAGTTATTGCAATTTTTAACCAATGAATGCATTCCATTTGCAAACTGACATTGCAAAGTGACATTCGTAAAGCTTCCGTTTGAGTACGCATATAGTAAGTCGTATTTCTCCCTTTCAGCACAATGCTTTCAGAGCCTAATTAATCGAGATATGACATACACTGTAATGCATAAGTTTTAGATACTGAATGAGAGATTAGGTGGACTTGAAAATTAGGAACCGATCTATACAATGTAATAAAATCTTTAGTACGTGAAAAACTTGTCGTGGGAAATATTTATATTTATGCAAAAGTTGGCGTCGATTCCCGAAATTCACGGATTAAATAGATAATTAAAACTTCTTTTGTAATTGATTTATAAAAGATGTATAAAACTGCATGAATGTGCATACAGAACTTGCGTTTTGAGAAATGCTTTAGGGACAAATTTAAGATTAGGACATTTTGTACTCTTGAAAAATAATTCTCAAAAATTGATTTTCTCGAAAATCGTGATGGTTTAGTGACTCGTTGTTTTCAATGTTGCTTGTTACACGGTTCAATTTTGTTGTTCAAGTGTTTAGAACCAAGATGAACGAGTCTTATTTATAAATGTATGAATAATATGACCCTGAATGTGCGCTATGGCTCATTTCACAATTTGATACAATTCTATAGTGTAAAGAACGTTCCCAGTTAATGAGACGCATACCCGAGTCCACTTTTCACGTTTTCAGATGTTTATGAAAATATTTTTTGTGACATTATTCGAATATTCGTGCTAAATTAGGTTGTTAAGAGCTATTTGTATTACTGTCCCCATTTCAAATCTAAACCATCAGCTTTATTATGTCAGTTATCATCACGTGCTTATAGCCTTTGTTCCTCAAATTACGTATGAGATCTTCATTTAGAACTTACTTTGTAAATTACTATTTTTTTAGCCTAAGGATAACCTGATACAATCGAACCTCGTTAAGACAAATCTCTAGGGACGTCCAAATTCATTCGTTTAAACCGTAGTTTGTATTATCACGTTGGACAAAACACGACTTTAACAATAAGAACTATATTTTGTTCGAAGTTTGAATTAAATCCTATCCCATGTTAATGAGCTGAAATGTGCTGCAACTTAAATCGGGGTATTCCCCGTTATAACGCACCTTTATTCATATTGTCTAAAATTAGTTTTGACGTAACATAACAGGAATGCTTGTGAACACGAAAAATCCATTCGTTTTAGCCAAAAATTGAGAGAATATTCGAATTTGGATTTCGTCTTTAAACGAAGAAATTAACATTATTCGTCCATACCCTAAAGCGAGGAATGGAAATGAGTTCGTAATATCAGAAATTTGCATAAAGCGAGTTCTTCTTAATGAGGTTCCACCGTATGTTTTTCGATTAAAATGCATAAACTACTGTACAGTATGTACATGTAGGTGGAGTTTCCATTAAATACAAGAAAATTCTCGCAAACTTGTAAAAATGGAAACATTTTCGGATTTCACATTTATCTGGCAAAAAATAAGCTTAGTCAAATGATAACTGAAGTACAATAAAATTCTTGCAAACTTATAAAAATGCAAACATTTTCGAATTTCAGATTTATCTGGCAAAAAATAAGAATAGTCAAATGATAACTGAAATACTCTAATAAAGAGATGTGCAGCCGATCTCAAATCTTCGAAATTGGAAGATTTGTTCCAAAAATGATGAAAACTTTGCATTTTCGCCTCATCTTTGTGTACCCTTAAGCTTTCAATATCTTTTCCTTAGCAAGTTGTCTCTTCGTCTTATTTGATGGTGCTTGGCAATTACTTTTCGGTAATGATATAACAAACAAAAAAAAGTGTCATTACCTATATGTTGTGATGATGTCTTTATTCCGCTACTCATTTTTTGTGATATTTTGCTGTCATTTCTCAATGCAGTCCCTTCCGTGCCAAGCCACTCATCACTGAATTCCAGCCTTTTAATAGTCGTTTGTGATAATTTATCGAGAGTATCTTAGCATAGTTTAGACGTACTGTATACGCACCAACAGCACGTTAATTCCAAACAAGCCGTTAGTTTCTCTCATTCCTAAAAGAAAAAAGATGCAGTCAAGGCAGGTTTAACCTTGTTTGAAATTGCCATGAATCATTGTCGCGTGTAAATTCTTGTTGCACATAAATCCGAAGTTCAAATTAAAACCGTGTTTTAATTGTCGTCATTATAGAAGTTTGCCACCACTTTTGGAATGCTGAAAGTATTCGGAGATTTATGTATTTCCGGCGGGAAATAGTTTCCAACATTTTCGAACAAAAAATGAATGGCATACATGTATATTCCTCAACTTAACTGAAGCACATATGCCACCATAACATACGAAATACAAGTACGGTCACTTCGCACATTCCTTGTGTCCCGATTCGCAGCGCCAACATTCAGACTAGCGAGTGGACTTTATCAAAATGCATTTAATAACAATAATAATAATATAAACAAAAACTAGGCAAAGTCAGGGGTATTTATCGCTATTACTCCTTTCAAACAGATTGCTATACTTTACCAATTAGGAAGTAGTGTGCAACCCTGTGGCTATGTAGAGTGAGTGACACGTCACCTACGATACGATCATATCCCATCGGAAGGTATCAGGTACATTTGCAATTCTTGCACTGCAGTCGTATTTTCGCAGCGCTAACTTTCCGACTAGCGAATGGATGATGCAACACGCGCATTAAGTCACGCCCATTTTGATCCGGGACATTTAGCCTAATACTCAAGTGCTGCTTCCGCCATATCAATTCTTGTGCTGCAGTCGTATTTTCGGGACAGGGGAACATGAAAGGTGTCGATGCTGGTATTATGCCCTATTCACATCGACCAAATCCGTACCGTAGTGACGTCACGTGCGTTACGGAGCTGTACAGCGTGACGTCACGTAGCACGTAAAAATACGCGTAACGGTTCGCGTTTAACGTTTTTATTTACTTCCCCCAAAATAACGATTAAAATTGATCAGACGGGAAAAGTTGGCTCAACTTCAACTGGTACGGATGCGGTTGCAAACGTCGCATAAACGCGTCACTGAGCCCCGCCTACTGTCATGTGCGCATGCGCGGCCACGCCCGTGACGTCATTAGGCCCTACGTTACGGATTTGGTCGATGTGAAAAGGGCATGAGGGAGCCATATACACGTTCCAATAACACTGTAAATGCCTTTTTGAGCGTGGCAGTAAGAATGATCGTATAGGGTGAAAAAATGTGGATTGATGGTCAGTAATGCTATAAATATGGATTTTGGCATCATTCACATCGACCAAATCCGTACCGTAGTGACGTCACGTGCGTTACGGAGTAACGTTATGGACGTGATTAAGCATGCCGTCAACAGTAATAGTAGGCCTATATGAAAAAAACAGTATGGTAACTCCGTCCACGTTTACCTAGCCACACCTACACAGCGTCGCATATGAATAGTGTATGAGTGAAAAGTCGTTCACTTAAGTGAGTTACTCACTCCTACTTCACTCATCAAAGTGAACTACAGTGTACTTCGACCCGGATTTAAGTGAACTAGCGCCAACTGTCGTTCACTTGCTTTTCACTCGTTCTCGCAGTTTCAACATCAAAGGTGCCGACATGGAGCTACCCTACTACATGGTCTTTTTTGTATACTGTGGTCAATAGTACTGTCAATATTGATTACGCGCATCATGAATCCTGTCAATAGTATTGACCATGTAGGTTCCTCCATCATTAATCTGGTCATCATGATAGTAATTGACCATGTATAGGTATCCCCGAGAGATAACATTTTTATGAAAATTTCGGGCGCCTTTCATTCCAGACTCAAATTTCCAATTTGCGCCACGACGTGAACGCGCATGTGCAGAATGATTGCGAAAAGTCGTCATTGCTGTCCGCGGATACGCGTTTCTAAGCAAAAAGAATCATTTATGATGATCGTTGTAAGGTTGTAATGTAATGAAAGTGAATGATGCAATATTTATGGAGGTATTGACAGTATACCTGATTTAAGTATTACTGCTCGGGTAGTGTTCGCTGTACACGTTCATTACTAATGACATCACCTTTAATGACATTACCTCCAAAAAAGTTGCATCATTCGCTTTCATTGGGCCTACATTTCAACCTTACACGATCATTTGAAATGACTATTTTTGCTTAGAAACGCCGTATCTGCGTACAGCAATGACTACTTTTCGCAATCAGTCTGCGCATGCGTGTGTACGTAGTCGCGCAAATTGGAAATACGAGTAAGGTCATGAGGGCGACTACTAATGACCAGATCAATGATAAGAGAAACCGACATAGTCAATACTAATGACAGGATTAATGATGCACGCAATTTGAATAAGTATTACTGGGGTATTCACAGCAACGTCCCTAATAACCAAACCACGCACCAGTAATGATGCCAAAATCCGGATTTTCATCATTACTGGTGATCATTGCACATTTGTTCACTCTACACGATCATTTTTAATGTGACTCTCAGAAGGTCATGACAGTATTAATGAACGTGTACAGTTCGCTAATGTCATGTACCTTAACTTACTGAAGCACATGATGGTATTGGAGGGAATTTCTAAACAGTTAAGTACAGAACCTCCCCCAGTCAAGAACTATAGTCGGAATCCCGAATAGCCATATTTATTGTACATTTTATCGATTTTAAGCATATTTTTATAGGATAAAAATAGTTCTAATATACAATATATACTCTGCAAAGGCACATAAATATCTATGACGTCATTTCCAGATAATATTGTACAAAAGACCTCCCCTGGTCAAGAGGTACTGACCGGGTCCTGCTTTTATATGGGGAAATATTTACAATACACCCTTCAATACAATTACAATAATAATTCAAACTATTTACAATACACTTCAAAATGACATACTGTATTGTATACAAGTATATCCACAATAAATAGACGAAGTGCATTCAATAATGGAATTACAATCTACAACAAATTGATTTTCTAAAACAATAAGTAAAACATGTCTTACTTATTTTATTACAAGTGGTTGAGGGTGCGAGCACAAAGAATGCTTATTGCAGGCGCTTACCACTTGGCGTACACTAGTGCCACCAAGTGGGATAAGAATGCGGCATGCTTTTTAAATGAGGGCGCACACAAAGAAAGCTTAGCCGAGCCAGGCAGAGCTTTCAAGAAGCGCTTGTATCTTTCAAGAATGTTTTTAACATTCTTTTTTTGAAAATCTGAAAGCAGATCTGACACAGAGTAGCACACAGATCAATGTTGGTCAAAAATGTAGCCATCGATTGTATGCCGCCTATGTACTGTAAAAACGTGTCCTGCATTCATCATGAGTTGCTAATGCACATGTGCAAGGTTTTACACGGAATGTTTCACCTAGGACAATGCATGCAGTGGCGCCACCAAGCACACGGAGCATCACGCTGATATCAGCGTTCATTGTGCGCCCCAAATCTGAAAACAAACACGAAAGAAGCACGTCGAAAGTAAGCATTATTTGTGCTCGCACCCTGAGGCAGGAGCAATTTTGGTAATATTTTGCATCTCACAAAACACATAAATGTCTCCTTCTCCCCGCCAGTTTAAATGTAAGTTAATTACAGTACGTTTCATATTGACGCATATCAATATGGACGTGTAGATTGTCAGCTGCATGATAAGAACTATAACTTTATAAAATACACTCTCAAAATTTAAAAATGCTTAACAATGTTTAACAATCCCACTAACCCGGGCTTGGGACTTGCAACGATAGCGTGCACAAGGAAAAAAAGCGAAATCTCAACTTCTTTGAAGTTAAGGGGGAATTGCAACGCACGATATTTCATCAATTTATTAATAAAAGAATTGATATAAGTTTTAAATTTTAAATTTAGCCAGACGATTATTTGATTGTAAGTCTGATCACAAATATACTGCATATATCGCAATGAATTCCTCAGAAAAATTTTTGAAACTGTCATTTTTGTTCTTGTTCACATTTTGTTCAGTATAGCCTACTGATTTAAAACACCTATAAAGACATTATTTAAATAAAGTATTAAGGAATTTCGAAATTGGAGAAATATCCCTTCAGAAGGTACTTAAAAATGTCTAAAAACATGAAATTTAAAAAACAATGGACAATTGAGATAACCAAACGAAACCAACGAAAATAAATTCCGATTACATGACGAGTTAAACTCTTAAATCAAAAGACCATAAAATAGTATGAAAATTAAGCATAAAAATATTACATATCATAAAAATCTCAAGTGCAGATAAAATTTCCTTCTTTAAATTAAAAATTAAATTCCAGCTAAATGATCCTATTCTCCCAAACCAAATTTCCTAGAACACGAATGTAACTAGTAACGATTGGCCTTATATCTCATATCTGGGAGGCCTGCTTTTGTCAGAGGACCAGAAGAATTCCCGTTGTAAGAATAATATTGACTTCCAGAAAACCCAGGATAGGAGCCCCTTGAATGAGTATTATAGTTCATCGATGGGAGCTCATAGTTTGCCTTGTACCTCATATCTGGGGTTCCATCCTTCTTCAAGGGTCCCGCGTATCTATTGGTAATGGACGGCAAAAACTCTGGGACGAAATCACCTCTTCTCAGAGATTTACCATTGGCAGTTAATCTATCATAGTTGACTTTGAATCTCATATCAGGCGTGCCATCCTTCTTCAGCGGTCCAACGGCCTCTGAGTTCCTTCTGTCGTGATTTGCTTTGAATCTCAACTCATCCTTCTTCAACGGTTCCAGAGCCTCCGAACTCGAATCCTTCCTAACGTTATTTGTTTTGAACCTCATGTCCGCTGTTCCATCCTTCTTCAGCGGTCCAAGAGCTTCCGTCTTTGAATTTCTTCTGACGTGGTTTACTATGTACCTCATGTCAGGAGTGCCATCCTTCTTCAGCGGCCCAAAGGACTCCGCGTTAGAGTCTCTTCTATTGTAGTTTGCCTTGAACCTCATGTCAGGAGTGCCATCCTTCTTCAGCGGCCCAGAGGCCTCCGCGTTGGAGCCTCTTCTATTGTAGTTTGCCTTGAACCTCATATCAGGAGTGCCATCCTTCTTCAGAGGCCCCAAGGCAATCGAGGGTCTTCTGGCCACTCCGCCGGCAATCGCCTTGCGCAAGTTATCAGCCAAGTTCCGGTTGGCCTCCACGACTGTGACGCCATTTTTCTCGCAGTATCGACGCAAGGACTCCGAAACCCTGCGCTCGTCCGAAACCACCAGGACCCCGCTGGAGGCGCCGTAGTCGTCCATGTCGCTAAGCAGCTTGTCCACATCGGCCCTCTTGCGGATATTTCCAGCGTTGAAGTGCTTCGCGTCCAGCACCACCGTTCTTCCGTTGTGTCGCATCACCAGATCCGGTCTGATCCCTGGGATTTCTGTAGCTTGCGCCGTGATATCGGCTTCAGGAAACGTTTCCCTCAGAGTGTACTCGGTAAATAGCTCCAGGCCCCTCCAAGGTTTCACATCCGGGTAATTGGCCTTGAGGTGCTCGTGCAACCAGTCTTCGCTCAGAGCACCTTCCTCAGGTTTGGCCTGACGCGGAGGCTGCATCCGTCTTGGTGGAGCATCTTCGTCTTCTTCGATGGTAGGCAGGCTGTCGGGTGGTTCCTCCTCTGAAAGAGCTTCCTTGGCCACCAAGCTTGGAAATAACTTTGCGGAGTTATCGGCATTGTCGTCTTCGCAGATTGCCCTCTGCGCGTTGTAGGCGTCAGTGATGGCGTCAGAAATTACAGCAGATTTAGTTTCCATCTTGAGACTTTCAAGAAACTCATTCAACTGATTATTTGGGATGATCTGTGAAATTCGACTTATTATGTAATGCTGCTACCAGAGCTAAGACTTTCTCCGATTGGCTTCCATTTTGATTAATTTTTTATTTAGGTTAAATGTCTGT